>JADWOT020000774.1:0-14513 GCA_036345935.2 Taenia hydatigena | reverse complement strand
AAAAATATTCATAACCAGAAATTACATTATTTAAATAGCAAAGCCTATGTAACTAGCTTAACGATTGAACGCATACTACTCACAGCATGCAGACTCTTGTGAGCTGTTCCATTACAGGCCAAAGATTTTTAAATTTTAAGGATTGGCGCTGCTTATAAAACATGTAAGCGTTTGGTAAGAGAGTCGATGTAAATTGCACTATTTCAGCTTAGTGCGATTTTTACATGCCGTAACTACACTGCAGCTGCTCAGAAAGCCAAACCACTCGTACAGCTGATTACGCAAATACTGTGCCCTTGGCACCCGCCAACTGTGAAGGACATCATAATTTTTACTTCCCATACGCATATGACCCACGCAGTGGCAGAGAATGAATTTAAGTGCCCATCACATTGTCATTAAGCCACACAGCTGACAACCAGGAAAGAAGGTCTTTTCCAAAGCAGCAAGCTCCCCATTCGTGGTAGCATCAGCAGTTCTTTTATTTTTGTTTGCCTCGCCCTTTTCACCAACAAAGGCAACATTAGGTGACAACGGCGGCAGCAGAGCAAACAACATTTCAGCGGGACGATCTCAAACCAGGAGTATGGAATGCTCTTGCCAAACATGCCGCAAATAAGGTCTTTGGGTCAGTAAAGGAATGTACGGTCTGCAAAGTCTTCAAAAACACCTACAGTAATGTGGCCGATTAGGTTGCGCAACGTTTTAGCAGGTAAAATACCTCCCATCTGGCTATGTACTCGAATTCCTACCAATCCATGTACTCTACTCATAGATGCTTATTCGTGCAGTCTCAATTTTTCCACTATCTATCCCTATTACTAGGTCAAAAATAAATGGCACCTGATATTTATTTAACTATTTTTGGATTTTTAGTTTATCCAATTAGTTTGTGCGAATGCACAGTCACTTTAATGGCAAGCTATTGAAGCGCGTGTGTATGACTAAGCTGAACTAGGTGGAAGTCGGAAGTGATACAAGTTTTTCTCCAACAAAACAAGGGCACAATGTGTGCTTTCTGCCGTAGCCACATTAAAAGTAATGAACCTTGTTAAGGCATTAGTTAGTCACGTCCTCCCTAGCAGCAACAAGTCCAAGTTTTGCAGACTACTAATCATTATTTTTAGTTTGGGTTTCCAAAAACGAATATAGCGACTCTTTTGACATGCTGACGTTAGAATAGTAAATTTTAGCTCTTTGACAAGAATTGAGGGCTTATTAAAATAGATGTGTGAAATTAATTTGAGGCTTAATCAAAGTTTGCTCTCCGAATCCTTTAACCTTGCAGACCGCATAAATTCAGCAACTCGTTGCACTAAGAAGTGTGCTTTTATATATGAATCAGGTAAACTTGAACGCAATCTAGTCAGTAGCATAATACCAGTATAGCATCTTAGTTTTGAAAAATCAAGCACAGCTGAGTCAAGAAGAGTACGAATCTTACCTGTTAGAACATCGAAATTCTTTCACTTAAGCCATATCCTTCCGATGTGTAGTTAGACTCACATCATCACCTTCTTTGTTACCATTTAGGAGCATGTGCACGATGGAAAAAGACTCAAGGTGTTATCATCTGCTTACCTCATATTCCCTCACACGGCGGTTTTGGCGGTTCATTAGCCCCCCGCATTAATGTCCGTATTCATACGAAGAATTTTAATCCGAACCATCGGATTGGAAGGGATATTAGCAAGAGTGTTTAATATGCGGCCTTTGTGGCGTCAATTGCTCAGCTTGCCCTTAAATGTCACTATCAGTCTACAAATTTTTTCGTATTGGGTCATGGTAGCAGATTTTAAAGGTTTACATGTAACATGGAGTTACGATTCCACTTAGCTGGAAGACAATTGAACTTTGAATCCCATTGGCAGTTCCCTCTCTTTGTCGCGTGCCGATTTCCACACTGCTAAACTATGGCTTCTTGTTTCTTAGCCACGATGGTTGAATGAGTACATGATTGCCCTGTAACTGGTTCGTGATGGTTAGAATTCCCCTCGGTGTTCAAGAAGACCTTTTGGTTCTACGCAGCCTTCAACACCTGCTATTAAGATTCGATTATAGACAACTCGAATGCGCTTCCTTGTCGCCACGGAGTGAAGACCATAGATACCTTAAATACCTGTCATCAAGTTAAATCGCTCATGTTTTATTCTTTCACTCATCCCTGTATATCGGCTCTATTTATTCCACCATGTAACGATCATGATCTTGGTTATACAAATCACTAGTCACTCTGCCACTTCCTACATCCAGCCGGATTGCAATCAGCCTATCACACGTGCGCCCGGTAAGAGCTAAATGGATTTTCCATCGCCCGTTAAAATAAGGCTGCGCCATATTTATTGCCGTCTCCTTATATTTTTCCCACGCATTCTTTGAAACTTTTGCTCTAATCCTTTGGCCCATTCGCCTGCATTCGTCTACAATTCCACCTCCTCATTCATCCACGTGCATATCTACGCAAGTGATTATTGATAATCTTTTAAAAGAAGTCCCAGCATCCCGCACTTCTCTGTCCATTCATCCACAAAACCAGTCAACCCAGCAAACTTCAATCCCTACCGCTCTCACTTTGATCTTCTGATCCTATACCATTTCGTCACTCTATGCCTCAGTATTCTCTCTCCGCGCGATTTGCACTACCGCATCCCCTAAATCATCTCACATGCATTTGTGATGCTTTAGCCAAAGATGACATGACCATGTTGACCACTATCGTGTGTCACTATATGGGGTCTTGTGACGTTGACGCAAACACCAATAGATGGGGGTTTATATTCCCTTGCCTCTCCCTCTCTTAGCTAAGCTCAGAAAGTTTTCTCCCCAAAACGGTTCCACAGCCTTCCCTGACTATTCAATTTGCACTCATTTTTAGTTCTTTCATTACAATTGAGAGATGAAATGACTGCTCAAAAGCCAGTCTTAACGTGTGGCCAGTCTACAAAGTAGTAAGCCAATAGTTCTTTATGTTTTCATCAACTCTGCGCTATGCATAGCTGAATGCAGAGGCATCCAGCATTACCAAGGGTTCATGGCTATATGCAATAAACAATTTTATTTGCACATGCACTATACCATTTAATCCCTTAGTGGAAAAAGAAGGTTACATTTTGAACTTAGGCAAATGACGATGCACACTATTTGAAGCGCACTAAATTCGTGCTAGGGATGAAGGGCACGTGCAATTCCATACCCCAGTTCCATTAAAGTGTCATTTAAAAAAGCCACTGCGCCTGTGCCTTTCCGATCCGCGAATGATTTCTTTGCTTGTTAAAGTACCTCTGGATACAAGCCAGTGTTCCACATAAAAGTGTAAATTTTTCGGAAATCATTATGTGGTCCAAGTACTGGCGAATATAATAATGATACCTGCTTAGCTTGCCATTTTAGGACACAGATAATCGCGTGCTCATTAATGAACAAGCAGGCAACACTGTATGATAAGTAGAGTGGCAGTGACTGATATGAATTGAAAAAAAAAACGACCAAGAAAGCCTCTGCAGCTTTGTCTCATTCTTACGTAGGATTTCGGGCATATTTAAGAATTATAGGGGAGCACTGACTCAGACTCGGGCCTGAGACAGGGAAATGACTAACGAATTAATGGTCAACGTTAAGCAAAGTGAATACAGCAAGGTGTGGAATGATTGCCGACTCGTACGCAAATAAGTAAACTTACAGTGCTACTATGAAAATGATGGTAGGTGAGGCCGATGTAATAGACGACGAGGTGGGATTCAGTTCGACAGGGAAAGAAAGGAAGGAGGATGGGTGGGAGCAGGAGAAGCTATTTACTATATTACACATTATTTTAACATCCCCTTAATCACAATATGACATCAAGCAACTGGACAGAATTTTACTCATTCCCCATTTTGAAACCTTATTTGGGCCATAATTCCTGTTCAAGTCCTAGTTTAAGTGACAAACACCAGACCTCTCTCACCTTACTACAGGTAAAACAGCGGTATAAGATAAGAAGGCTTGTATTCATACAAATATGAACAAGATGAACGAATTAGTTTACAAAGCTGAGCCTTTCATATAGTGTCGCAGATAATTAAATCACAGATTCTTGCATCCGCCTCCAAATTACATCTTGACACACCCATTCATATATATCTCCGCGATTTGTGATGTCTCCACCACTATCTTTGACGTGCCATATTCGCCAGTTCATGGGCGCAGTCAATAAAGGAGAGTTATTAACGATGCCGAGTTTCTTCGCATACTCCATGAAGAGGTCCATTCCACTTTCCTCCTTGTTCCTCACATCGTCTATAATTACAATTCCAAATGTGTGCTTGGGCGACAAGGTCCTAAATATGGCTAGTAGTTCGGTAATAATGTTGGAGCCATCCCTTGGAAACAGTGAAAGCTCAAGCACATAGAGAACGCAGTCAAACGCGGCAAATTGCGCTTTACTCAGGCATCTCTCATACGAATCGCCAAGAAGTACTATGTTACTAGTATCCGGAGAAAGATAAAAGATATGTGTCTGAGGGAGGTAACGATGAGTCTGAACGTACACCGACGTAGAACAGGTGGAATTTACTATGTTGAGAAATATATTGCTGTTCACACGCAACGGATGCACAGGATAAGGTGCTCTGCCCCGCTTTGCCAAGATGGAAATGTATGTAAGGCAACTGACTATTTCATACGCACCGTAAGGAGCTCGAATTCGTGAGAACTGAAGGTCAAATTGCATTTGATTAAAGTGCTGCTCAACGGCTTTGCAAATGTCTGCGGTGCGCGGAGGTGACACGTCTGAATACAATGTGGTGTAGACTCGTCTGTCAATCCACTTCCACTTGCTGATGTATAAGTAGGGCGTTTGTAGGAAGAGAATCCACTCCCAGCTTGGAATCGCTGTACAATCATTCACTATGTCAACAACACCAAGGTATTGGCACAACATTTCAACCTAATCTCGACGGAGGTCCATGATCTTCTTATTTTGCCATTTCGCCTGAAAGGTGCAGTCGGTAATTAACTGACAACTAGAAATAGTCGAGGCATAATGGGAATGAACTATCAAATGCATCATGCTTGATGATATACAAAAAGTAGAAGTCACCTAGTTGATTACATAAAAATTTGGCACCTGACAAGTGATTAGCTATCAATCTTTCATGTGTTTTCAACTAAGTAATAACGAGATCTTCAGGTTTATATTCATGTTTTTGATAAAAAGTGCATGTTGAGGCCGTGAAGCAGGTAGATGTTTTAAAATTATTGCATTGCTAAGATGATTTATTGTCGACGCACATCCCTGCTCAACACACCAGTGCAAGGGCAACTAAAGTTATATTTTTGCGGCTACTGCTCTCTTCTACAGCATCGAGTTTCACTAGCATCACCTTATTTTGCAACAAGATAGTTGTTAAGCGCCTGACGAAATATCACGTTAATTAAGTCGCATTTGGGACAGAGCGTTGTCATAGATACAATATGAGGTTTCGATTTTGCCCTCTAAAGGCTTAGATATGCAAAGGGATCGAGTTACCAAAAGAGTCGATCTAATTAAATACTTAGAGCCAATTTCTACGGACTACATGGATATCTTTGTAGCGATAGATTTGTAGGCCAAAGTATTATATTGGATTTAAATCCTTTCTGCTAATGCTTTACTACAAGGATCGGCGTGCGCTTGCAGTAATTATGTCCCGTGGGATGTTCCAACCACCCTTGTTCTTTATCCTAAATGGACGAAATCTAGTTGGGTATGGAAAATTTAAGCCAAAAACCAAAGTTAGAATTCAAATGAGTAAAGGGTTTGTTACGGACTTAAAATAGCCTGCATTCTGCTGATTCCGAATCAAAAGATATCCGTCTCAAACAGCATAACTCTCGTCTAGTAGGCGGACATTATGCTAAGCTAAATAATTTCATTTAAAATAGACTAGGAATTTAACGATCAAGGAGAAACTCTGATGAGGATCGTTTTGTTTTGAAAACTAATCCTCAAATAACAAGCTCGGGTCAAATGAGGGTGTGAGATAGGTCTCTTACATCTAGCGTAGATTCTTGAGACGAAGAGTAGCAACATTGAATCACTTACAAGGCGCATCAAGTTTTAAGAAGACGCGACACTCTAGACGACGAAAAATGGAATCAGTCTACGATTCACTGCATCAAGAACGCCCATTGGTCCCCAAATCTATCATGATCCAGAAAGCCGAAGATAAATGGGAGCATACAGCTCTTCGCATGCGCTTACTTTATGAAATGAAGCTGCTATGCTGACTAATTCGTGGTAAAAATTGCAGCCAATTTCGAGCAGCCTGCATGACTCACATTACCGCCAGTCCTTTAAATGATCCATTAACTAAATCACAGGTCAAAGGCTCTACTCCATCCTTAGGAGGCCACATCAAGTCTGAATCCCTTTTATCACTCGCAATATTAAATAAAGGGGTTTGCATAGCATGGACAATGCTTGCTCTGTCCCTGGACTTATTCTGGGACTATCAATCTGCGTGCTGTAGTGCATTTACTAATTATGAAAAGGATATCAAAAATGGGCAAGTGACTTGTGGTGAGACATCTCTGCCACACAGTATTGCATTCCAAACTACTGCAAAAGGGCCCCCTTCCGTACATGGATGATTCGAAGACCCATGCTAATGAAGCCACACAAGGACTTTGACTTCAGCTAGGCGCTAGGATGTCCAGTGTACCTTATTACATTAAGGATTTGTTGTGACGAGCAAGTAGCTGCAGATTTTAGATCAATCTATGCAATTACACGGCATAATGCCTTGGGATATGGCTCCGTGTAGGCGTTAATAGGTTCCAATAATCAGAGTGCAAAACTGCCCATTTCTGAAGTCGCTGTTGAAATAACTCTGAGATTGTGAGCTCAATCCGTATAATTTTAAGACTGTCTCTATGGAGGAGAAGATTGGGAAAGGAAGATATACAGCAACGAATGAAATCGCTTCTCTACATTCGTTAGCTTATCACTAATTTTTTGCTACAAGAGCATTGCAAATGACGATTTTTCTTAGCAAGCAAGAAAAGGCGAATTCATTTTTATCAGATTATCGTCCTCTTGTTCTATTTAGGTGAAGGGGCAGAAGCTGTGGCTGTCAAAGATGAATGAATGTTGATGATGACTTGGTGATAACGCCTAAGTGGTCCCTCTGTCATTGTTACTGAATGTAGGTGAACGTGCCAAAAATAGCAATCACAGGTGTTGTAACAACCGTGAAGCAGAAATTAACAATGCTTATGATTTACTGGTTAAAATCGGCTAGAAAATACTGATTTAGGCTGTAGCACACGGATTTTAGGGTAGGGATAAATGAAGAGTCATCACACCCCTAGAATGTCAATTCGCGTAGCGAGGTTGAAGTAAACTGAAGATAATCCTTCCGATTGTATACAGAGGACAGAGTCTGATAAACGTCAAAAAGACCTTTTAGAGCATGATAAAGAAAGCCTAAAATGTAGAATATTATCCTTTCTTAAAGACCAAATCAAAAGCAGTCTTTTGCGGTAACCTGAAGAGGTAAGGATCATGCGGACTTTAACCGTCTTTGTCATGATTGAATTGCTTACAATATGTTTAGGAGCGCATCGTTTCATTTGCTGCATTTACTATCTCCTGCTTAATTTTTCCTTTTCTCTTCCCTTATTTTGGCCTAAAATCAACCATAGTATGCACTAGCCATTCTAGATGCATACATTCTAGTCTTCTCCTGACTATGCTATGCGCGTTCTGCCGCTGCTTAACTGCAGAAACAATTAGTCCGATTTCTATGCTTAGTTTCAATCATGCAACTATCAAGTATTCCGTTTGGTTATTCAACATGGTCTCACTTACCGTTCTTACCTTTAAGTACACCAACAGACTAAATTTTAGGCGGGTTAAAGAATCGCAAACTCTCCCATACAGCTGTTAACATTCTCCGTTCACTGACAAACGCTGACACTGACACTGCTTGCGGTCTAGTTCAAGCTTAAGTACAGCATGCACGAGTTTTATATGGCCCAATCCATTTCATCAATAATTTTGAAGTCTCATCCTGTAATTAGTACCAAAGTTCTAGGCGCTGTGACGAACAAGTCTTTTGAAAAAACGCTAGGCACAACAATTATGGAAGCTGTGAAATAGAAGGGGGAAAAGGAAATGGATTTCTTTACGAGCTTTGCTTGGCAACACGACTTCTTAAAGGACCCGTCTCTAGTGACTGTGTCATTGAGATGGAGGATGTGATGCGTCAAACAGGATATGATTCACACTAACCATCGCAGGGGGAATTTGAATGAGGTTTGAGAAATTTTATTTGGAGGCAAATGCGAGCCCGTGAACCTCAGTTGACATCAGCACCCCGAAAATTGCTCTACTCTTCTGGCTATTTTAAATAAATACTTAGAATTTAACTAGCACAAAGAAAAGCACTTTATTCAATCTTAGATTCGAAAATTCATTACGGCACAAAAGCGGTGTACTTTACACAGGCTCCGGGTATGTTACTAAAGTTAGCTTGACGTAATTATTTTAGGTCTTTTAGGCGTCTGCAGCGTACACAGACTTAATAGCAAAGTCTGAAGGTAGAAGAGACATGGGCAATGTCGAATATAACTCCATTGAATCCACTGGGTGTGGTTTAGTCATTGTTGTACAGTGACGACTTTGCCGCTGTTTGTGGTTAAGGACTCACTACGAATTGGGTAGCATTTAAGCAGTGTAGTGATTGCTTTAATTTGTAACATATACCCACTTAGTTTGGCGCAGTTTTGCAGCTAATAACAACTGTCTACTTTTAAAATTGTTTGCAAAATGAACACAACCTAGTAACGTACTAACCACGTTTTCCAATTCGCGTGACTGCACGTTTCCTCCTTGGATGGATATTAAAAATATTGTTTTGAATACGACTTTGGAGCAAATGCAGTGAAATATAACAGATTTGCAAGTGAGACATACTACATAGGCAGGCTATGCATTTTTGGCTAAGAGAAGAAAATTGGAGGGCTGCTGTGGCTCAGGAGACAGCCAACCCAATTATGACAAAGTGGTGTAAGTGGGCACGGATGAAAATCATCAAGAAGAACAAATTACGTAAATTATACTCCCGGACAGAGTTGTATTTCATTGTAGAGGTCAAGTGGTGCGATGATCTACCCCCTGACAGAGATTAATGACATTTTGGGGGGACATGATTACTAGTAATAGGCTCCTAAGTAGAACTTCAGGCCTAATTACCCAACAGTACACCACAGGAATCAATTCAAGGTCATATCGGTAGGACGCTAGACTGCTGGACAGGACCTAAGTGCATTTTAGAGATCGAATGCCTTGATTGTGAAGGCCTAGGGGTGGTTTGGCTCATTTTATAAGCCAATGATGTAATAACGATGCGCTGAACATTGTTCCGCATCAATTCAGATGCAAAACTGTGTAGTAGTTAGCTCCCTCATGGAATCGTATGGCATAAGACTGAAACCTCGAACGAGGCGCTAGGCTATCTGAAAAGTTGATTAAATTGGTATTGCACCCTAAAACAAGGTCATGGGCATGGTTGAGGTCATGAAACAAGTCAGGCATCACAATGTAATCGGCGGCGAAGAACAGCACCTATAAGCCAACGGTGCTAATTATGAAACTTCTATGTGATTGGGGGGATACTAAAAGACTATGATTTGAAATAATCGGTTTTAGTAGAATGACATAGTCTCTGTGCTCTAGTTCAAACTAAAAGGCGCAATGATGTATAGAGATGACGAAATGCCATATTTACAATTTTACTTGCCAGACGTACCTTGGATTTTCTTGATTTACCCCAAACCACGGTGTGAGGCAACTTTATTCTGCAAAAACGAAATCTGCTACGAGACTTTATGCATGGCTGGAATGCGTGGGTCTGTGTTCATAGACAACTCGAGTATCTTTAGAAGTGGGGCACAAAAGGCCAATATAATTGCTGCGATTGCTTTACTCGGTTTTGTTTAATGTTTCTTTTTTTCATTAAAATCCAAGACGAAAATGCATGCTTAGGCGCCCTCTTTACTTTCCTTGGTAGAAGGTTTGATAGTGTTGAATACTGTGACCAAGAATGTGGACGAGGCCGTCATTCCATCGATGGTCTTAATTCTAGTTGGTATTCTGCTGATAGTGACGAAGCGCCAAAGTCACAGTCTCATCCCATGCATCACCATTAGTACTATTCTTACCAGTTGTGCCATTCTCATATTCATTGTGCCGAACGCGCCCACCCCTTCAGCAGTTGGTATGTTCCTTTCATGGCTTTTGCTGCTATGTCCCCTCTAAGCAGGTGAAGAATAAACGCCTTGTATTGCTTCATGCAATAAGAAGGCCCACTTCGAATCGCAATTTAAAGGTTACTAGTACTTAAGCAATGATAGCCAAGCAGTTTTGCAATGACAAGGTACAGGTGTTGCAATCGAAATTGGAAAGTAAAGCAGCTCAAGGCAAAGTAAACTGAAACAAACCAGACTGGAAACACAGGAACCCACATTTGTCAATCAAAGTTAATGTAATTTTTGTAGAAGAACGAGTTGGGTTTCAAGAAGAAGTAAGTCAAATAAATCACAAGAGACGAAGCGCGGTGATGCAGGCACCGCTAGGGCAATTGTTTGTGGCATAAGGGTGGATGTCGTCTAAGGAGGCAGTATCTTCGTTCGAAGATACCGACAAATAACAGAATAAGATGTTTAGGGCAATTCGAAAGCCTCGTAATTAACTCAAGCACCACGTGCACAACTAAATATCCAAGATCTGTGCAATCAGAGCATAAAAACGTTATTAAATTTAGCACACTAGCAGGAGACAGACTATCATAACAAAGAACTGCTGGCCGAAGACAAATAACTCTCAGTTACTTGGTTATTTTATGACAAAATGTGGGCGAATGAAAGCAATACATGTCTTCAAACATCCCACCTTCATGTTTTGGTAGCTTTCATGTTGACAGCTTGTGTATAACGGTTCCTCACGCACAATCTACGCTCAGAAGAAGGATAATGTCTGCTTTTTTACAAAATTATAACGATATAACCAAAGCATCTACAAAAGAAAACCCATTAAAGGCAGGTAATAGTGGCTAGAGTAAGATCAAGGCTGTGTTTTGAAGCAGAAGATTGTCACCCGCATCACTAAGTACCCTGATAAATTAGAGAGTCGTGAAGGGACGTGATGCCATTTGAGCCCAAAGCGGTGCTCAAAGGGCATCAGCCGTGATTACAGTGTGTGTAGTTTTAAGCTTTTTGCAGGTAACATGGAAAGCCCTTACACGTTATTGCTGTGCTACAACAACTCAGACCATGGATTCAAGATGCGCAGTGGTTGACGATTTTCTAACTTCCTTCCGGAAACACAAGGCCTGAAACACCCGTCATCAAGCAAAGGGAAGATACACGTATGGCAATCTATCCCAACGTCCTCTTGGCGGAATCAAATGCCCCAAACGTCATTCACACCAAGTTGCGTTCAATGTTTACTAGAGTTTTCCTTTTGCTATACAATGTCCAGACACTTTGGACACTGACACATAGTAGGCATGGTTGGAGTAAAAACGGATGATCAAGAGACCACCCGGCTAAAAACAATGAATAAAATTGGCCGCTCAGCTGTAATTTAGTGCCACGAGAACGTTTCTTACTTCATCGTCTGCCAGCGCCCTCTTCGCATGCAACTCCATCGACTAGAAGGACAAGTTAGTAGGCGAGGATGAGATCAATGTGCCTTCACATTTATTTTCCTGCGACAACGATTAAGGTCACTCTCCAAAATGACAAAAATAGAAGTGGACTATGACGCACACACAAGCTAGGACAAACAGACGGGCGTAGATACATAGTGGGAACGGAGCAGGCTGTCTAGAGCAAAAGCGCACATTCGTCCTCGTTATTGTAAAGCATCAGGTAGAAGAATTCTCTGCGGAGACAAAAGATTGAGTGGTGAGATAAACGTGTAGGGATTCGACTAATTTACAGGTTACAAGGTAAGAAGTAGAGGCAACGCTCCTACCTTTACTCTTATAAGGGTAATTGAAGGAGGAACAGAAGTAGGCGACTAAAGTGAAGCAAGGTGGTGCAGGGCAATCTAAATCAACAGAAAGAAGGATAGAAATATAGACCTAATAGTAATCAGAGCATAGCTACGCCAAAACAAGATTTGCTTTTGGGTAGAGTGCGAATGAGTCAGATCCAGTCTAACCAATGCTAGTATGATTTGAGTTATGAATCTGTGCATTGTTTGATTGGCACAATCGCGATTGAGAGTGGTGGAGAGATGAAAGGGGCCCTGAGCCTTTCGCTTACCTAAATATTGACACCATGCTGAAGGAGGTTGGTTAAAAGATCTTGAAGTGGCTTCTTGACGGCAGACGAATAGTAGAAAGCGACAACATCGTCAATTTGGCGAATACCATCCTAAAAACACGCTAGCTTTGCCTTGAAAATAAAGCAACTAAGGTTTAGTACTTAAATGGGTTTCATTTCACGCAATAATTCCACCCGACAATCGGCAATACATGGACCGTCAAAAACACTCACCGCCATTCCGGTTAAAATTATGGGAGCGACAGGCTAGACTGAGGCCGTTGTGATTGGTTAAGTGAACATCCAATCAGTAGTAAGGCCATGTTAAATGCATCCAATTTCTGATTGGATGCGAACTCTCTAAATCATAGTTGTGCGTATGAATGCGGTGCACACCATTCGTAAACGCGGAGGCGGCTGTTTGTTCCTGGCAGGCTGGAGTGACATCTGTTCTATCAGCAATCATAGTGTCTGGGCTTGGGATTGAAGTTACGCAAGAATAACGGCATTTTATTAAGTCCAGTGAGAGCTGTGGCAAAACGATTTTGTAATTGCTGAATTTTCAGAAATGCATACAAAATAGCTAATGAAAGTAACGTAGTTGCTTACTAGACACTTTTCATAAAATCGCACAATTTTCCCACATTTATACTGATTAACGCACCTTCCTGATCGGCAATTTTTCCCATCTAATCAGTGACTGGGCAAAAATTTAAATGACAATTGGATGAATTGGCAGAAGGCAATCAGAACGTTAATCCGGTTATCTCGTTGTCAACCAAGACGGCCGTCAATAGTAGCAGTCTGCGCTTAGCGCTGGATGCAGTCTCGATTTGTGTGTGTGTGTGTGTGTGTGTGTAGATAGTCATTTGTACGGAGGGCCTCATTCACACTGCAGCTTGCCAGCGTTAGCATTAAAGACGATCCTAGTCATAAAAGTATCTGCCTCATCAGAACTGCAGTCATTAGTGAGACCGTGTAGAATCACCATCATAAGGAAGGGCAAGAGGCAAAGCTTTCTTTGAAATCGCTAAAAGTAGGAACATAACTCGAAGCTGCTGTTAATATTGAGACAAAAATGCACCAGCAATGACGTGAAGCAGAATCTCGTAGGCGTGTTAGTTGTCTGAGGAACCTCCTATGTTAAAATCTTGCCGATGAGGAGCTGTGTGTCAGTGCGATTTCATTTTATTCTGCCCATGAGCTGTCGCAAAATAGGATGTTCCAGATGTGGTTGCGTTGTGGAGCTAAGGAATAAAAAAGGACTTAAAATGCATTACGGTCTCGCCAAATGAAGTGTTTTACTTGCAAAACAGTGATTTTTCTTCTTCCAACCAAATCGGTATTGCATTAAGATCCTCTTCGTATCCACATTTTACAAAATATGCCTTTTTAAGACATTTTAATGCATTTGCGATCTGACCCGCTACAGGAAATAATTTCTGTCACCACATTAGCCTTCCTTATTTGATGAGGTTTAGCTGAAACAATGCAACTCATAAGCCATTTAATTAGCACTTCGAGAAGCTTAAAATGTTGGAGAAAGACGTAAAACACAATAAACAAGATGCCTCGCAGAGAGCACACAGTCACCAAATCGTTCATTTAGCACTTCAATCCAACCTATCGTCTTCCTTCACTTCTGTCTATATACCTGACTGTGACGTTGGACCACATTGCAATGCAATTTTTTAAACATCTTGGGTAGGATTTGCAAACCGGAATGCTGAAGTCAAAATGGGGTGGTGTGCACTGTCTGGAGACTCTGGATAATCAGACTGTCTACATTTAGGAAAAAATGTTGTTTTGAAAAGAAAACCTTCAGTTGGTAGTGCGTAATAATTTTGTAAATGTCTCGATTCGATAACTCATTATGTTTTGCCCTAACCTGCGAAATTTCGACCCGTTCAACAGCCTTCTTTTCCCAGAGGATTCGAAATGACTGACGCCCACGTAAAAGAGGGAAAAACTGGTGTACTATCATACCCCCATCTAGCGAATGTCTATCATTCAAAAGTGCACGGGCCTGTTCACGAATTTACTGACAAATGCGACGGGGCAGGCCTGTTTTGAAAAATATCTAGAACTACATTGGACTTTGGTGAGAGGATAAAGGGCCTAATAATTCCCGTAGATGCACAATTTCCTAAGGCACACGCCTTCGTCACTGCTGTGAACTGAAGGAGAAGCTCGTGAGGCTCCTAATAAAGTCATAGCTT
>JADWOT020001644.1:0-90009 GCA_036345935.2 Taenia hydatigena | reverse complement strand
GGCAACGCTAGCTTTCATGGGTTACTGGCATTTGTGCGAATTCTGTGTGCACTTCACAATGTCCACGAACAATCCTGAGTCCAAGAATTCGGGACTTGCCGAGCGTTGGGCAGTATCCTGCCCTTGATCGCACTAGTTAGATTAAAATGTGCAGAGAACGAAAAGGAGGATTTCCTGGTTTGGGTCAGTAGTGGTGTCGAAATCTGTTTATCAAGCAAAACTAAAGCGTAAACAAATGGAAGCCGACATTTTAGCATCAACGCTTCACTGGTAGTGATGATGCGATGACGAATAGGTGCGTAGAAGCGATTCGTTATTAAGAGGAGAGAACCCTGTTTTCTGCTTATTAATGTCCCTTTCACGTCAGCTTATAAGGCGCGAAGTTAGCCTTAAGTCAAAACATTTCTTAATGCTGTAAATGGAGAATCAGCATATCACGTTGGTTGAAACTGTAAATGAAATGGCAGGAGGAAGGAGCCATATTTGCATTTCTGATCTTACAAAAGAAAGTGAAAATGAATAAATTGTTTTTGCATAACAGGGTTCACTGGGAAAATATGCTAGGCTCGGCCTTGCAAACAATGTTCATACATGATTGTTTTGCAACTTAATTTGCTGAATTCACGCTAGCCACTTTGAACCACTTCACGTGTAAGGGATAAGCAGACAAAGAGGAAAAGACGTACCGGTAGAGTAAGCCTGTTTAAGCGATGGTCTTTGCATGCGACAGGTAATTTTAATCGTGAATCCATGATTTGCCGCCACGTTCAGGAGCAGGAGTGTGAGTATCCAAGCAAACGATGTAGGTAGAAAAATTACTGCCGATCCGATAGAAGTATCTGCGGAGGCATTTGTGCTTATGGAATCCATATTTTGTAGCTTTTACATAAAGTAAATCAATTTTTTATTTAGGGCTAACCCATATTGAAGGAGCACATTTTGACAAAGAGAGCGTAAATGACACAAGCATGCAGAGCTGCTGTGTATTTGTTCGTTTAGATGCAGAATTGGTGAGAATCACAGCATAGCGTCTTATTTCATTCAGTGATTGCTTGCAGTTGCTTTCTTATTAACGTATAAAATTAAGGCTTAATCAACAGTAAAAGCATCTAGGTTGACATGGAAAATTGGTAATGCACTAATGTCAGCCTTCAAACAGTTTTACTGCCCTATGACCGAAAATAATCCAAATTGATGATCAGATGCAATTTTATTCTATAAAAGCTTCAAGCAGGGGCATACAGCAGCAACCCTTTCTCCCTCTTTCGATCCGAAACTGATCAGAGATGAGACTCAGTGTCCTGCTTCCTTATGTAATTACTTGTGGCAGTTCACATTTCAAATTTTATGAACACCATCGCATTACTCTCCACAGTGCTGTGGGGCAGCATTCTGCATTTCTTCCTTTCTTTCTTTCACCTATCTCTTCCTAAAGTGATTTACTGATTTTACTAATCTAGTTACCCGATTCAGTAAACCAAGAAGTAACCGGCCTAATAAAAGAAGTTTAATTCCTTTTAAATGACGCACTAGAGGAGGCAATCCATCATTTCCCTTGTTATGTGATTTACACTGGGTGCCAGGTTTGATCATTTAAAATGGCACACACAAATGCAGTAAAGAAGGAAGAAGAGATAATTGAACAGAGAAATGAGAGAAAAGAGGAGCAGGTGACATAACGTACTCCTAATTTCTACGACATTTATCTGTCTTTGTCTTCTGATGTCTCTAAAACAACGAGTCAGGAGGTTAGAGTGATGGGGACAGAAGATCAAAAACAAGGAGAAAACGAAGCGCGGTTAACTGAGTTATAGGGAAGAATTCATGGGAAATGAACATTCGTAGACGATACAAGACGCATGTGAGAGTGCCAGACTCATGGTTGCATTGTAGATCAGTTTGAACCTGACACGTGAATCGATTGGCGAAACCTGCAGTCAGGTGGTGTCTCTCAGCACCGCCTAATGTGAGCATTAGACGGCATTCCTCTTAGGTGGCTCTGTAAGAGTAGACGCAATTTGCTTTTTTTGCCTTGAGGCGGACCACTGATATTAGTGTGCTTGGAATAAATGCGTTGCCTTTCGAATAGTTATGGGCAGTAGAGGCAGTGCAATCTATGAATTGAGTAAAGATATTAGTGGCTAACTAATGATTGCTATGGAGCTAGTGAAGGTGTGCTTCTGTCTCTTATTTTCTAATCGCATGCCTAGACCATTTGCTGGCTTGCAACAGAGGACAATGGCCATTGTTGGATGTTTTTAAACAGTGCCGGAGCACTGCGCACCTCATTTCCTGCCCTCTTTTCCTTACATCTTCCTAAATGCCTTCGTTTACCCATCGCTTCGACCATGTACTTTAGTGAAGCATGTAGGAATTGACTTTTTGGAAGGAACGTAAGTTTCTATCAAGCGGCACACTCAAAGACGCTACTCATAGTTTACCCTGGTAAGTGAAATACACTGGAATCAGTTGTGACAATGTCGAAACGACGAAGCACATAAATGAGGTTAGTGGGGAGATTAAGATTAAGAAGTGGAGGAGGAGAGAGTAGTAGCAAAACTACCTCTTATTATTACAATTTTATCTTTGTTGGCCTTTTGACGGCTTTCGAACAACGGAGTGGGAAGTTGGGATTAAGAGGGAGGCGATGGAGGTGAAGGAAGCGAAGTGGACTGGAGATAAATAGCTAACGAAGCAGGACAGAGGCGTTGACAAAGAACTAGGTGGTGAATTAGACGATAAAATGGGAAGCAAGATAAAATGTGGAAGGCGATGGAATGCAAGTGCTAGTATCTCTGGTAATTAGCTGTGTGATTCAGCACTTCTGACCGGATCAGTGGCACATGTTGTAAGGTAGCTTCGTGGGAGTAGGCATCACTTGCCTTTGTGCTTCCGCACTTTGGCCGAGTTCTGTGCACCATTGTGCATGTAAGTGAGGTGGAAGAGGAAGAGTAGGTCTGCTAGTACCCATGTGCTTAAGTTGAAATGCGTCGCCCTGTCTTGGTAAAGTACGCCGGTGTAAGTGCAACATGATCTTTGGTCCATTACTTTGTTACAAGAAAACTGCTCTCTTAAGAAAATTAGGCACTAACTGCTACTTTTAATCAGATACAATCGATGTAATATGAGGTCTTAATACTGCCTTACGTGATGCAGGTTCGACAGAATTCTAGCGTGTCTGTGGTAGGTGATGGCTACAAGTATGGTTTGCTCGATGCCTCTACTGTCTTCTTAGCTCTCATTATCCAACCACTCCTGCTACTCTTGAGAGGCTGCTTGTATCAGTGAATCTGAGATCACTAGAGGCTTGCTGGACGAGCTCATCTCTCTGGCTGTGGACTTAAAATAAGGTGCCAGAAACCTCTCGTATGTATGGCCGCGTCAAAATCGGTACTCTGTGTGCTTTTCTAATAATGTTTAGTAGGTTCGCTCAAAACTGTCTTACGCCCTATACCGCCACCTTTTTCTACTGAGAGGAGTCTGCAGGATACTGCGTTCGCGTTGTCATGTGCATTTTCTTTTCTTTGCTAAGCCGTCAAGTCATATTGCTGCAATTACTCGTACCAGTGTACAACTGAATGGTCCATCTCCCTCATTGTTTGTAACCAAGTCAGCGCTTGATACTCTGTTCTTGCTACGAACTGTCCTGTTATCAGCCAGTATTTGAAGTGTCTAACCATTGTACTGATGACAAGCAGTTTACCCAAATTCGCCTTAGCACGGCACTGCACCTGACGAATGTCTGATTAACATCCAAGTGACCGTAAACGAGACAGAGAGCTGAACGAACGACACACGTGTAAATTTTTGTGCTGAATATTTTTATTACTATCTGAAACAGTAGTGGCATAGCGTTTGGTTTAACCATAAGTAACTTGCCGATTCCTCCATTTTTCACATGCAACACCACCGAAATTCATGCCAGCAGTGTGTCAGATCCTCTGCCCGTGCCTAGTACGAGAAGGTTGATTCCTATGGGACTCCTTCATGGTCTTAGACGAAATGACGGATTGATAGCGTATTAGCAGAGTGCTGTTGAACTGACTGTGTCGGGATCGAGGAATTGAAGTTGTGTTCCTGACCGTCGCCTACAATGCACCTTTAAAAAAGCGTAAGCATTAAAATATTGTTTATTTTTAAGATAACAAGAAGGGAATCAGCATCGTGCATAAAAATCATTAGTCAGCATCGAAGACTTGGAGGAGGACTTACTATTAGCTGATCTGCGACATAAAATATCATTAGGACTATACGTTGTGCTTTTATGATAACCGTTTTAAATAGCACTTTTGTAATGAGAACACCTCTTTACTTTTGCCTCTCTCGGTGGCTTTTTGTGGTCAGATCGTTATCAACACTCTGTAATCATTTTGCTTAGAATTGTTTTTCGGCAAAGGAATCTGCAACATCTCGGTGACGAGGCGAAGATCCCCTTTACCCCTTGGATTTCGCATCATTAAAAGTGAAAATCATTTGGCTCTTAGCGTCTCATTTATGTTTTAAGTTTGTTGGAGCGTACCCGACGAATGCTGTCCTTTTGTAAGTGCCACCGAGCTCCGAGAGGGCTGAGCTGTGTCTCTACGCCGATTCGCTGAGTGGGAGGTACTGACGATTTTCTATTGGGAGTCGCACAGTCGTCGTCAAGTGATTCCGCCGTCTGATTAATAACTTGTGGTTCGCAACGCGTTGCCCTGTTTTGTGGACCTGCCGCGCATCCGCACAGGTGACATGAATTATTGACAATGTGGGCTACGAATCGCCTTGACCTGGCGCAAATCCTTCTGCCAGTTCCATGTGGCCTGTCGATTTCAGTCAGAAATAAGAGAGGAAGCAGAGAAGCCGCAGGAAGTAAAAGCGGTTGAATATAGAGAAATGAGTTGATTGATGTGCATGTGATGGAATGCTGGTGGAAAGTTTAGTTTAAATTAATAAGGCAGCTAACTGGCCATAAAACGAACGCTCAAATGAGGTCTTACTTCACCCAAGATAAAACCATCGACTTGGTCAGCTTGAAGGGTGACTTAGAAGGAGAGGATGGGATGAATATGCCTTTGCACTCACATACGCACAGGCACACACACAGACGTTCTTACATGTTTTCGGGGACACTGAAAAGACGAAGATGAACGCGAGCAATAACACGCGCAAACTGGGGCAAGCACAAATGCACAGTGGAAAAGGAGCAGGTGGTTCGTCGAAGGCAGAAAGCGCACGTTCTTACTCGTTAACAAAGAGCGCCAGGTAGAGGAATTTTTCATAGAGAGAAGAAAAGAATTGGGCAGCGTGATGATGGGGTGGGAGTTGGACGCGTCTACGAATTATGAGGCGTGAAGTAGGAGTAGTAGTAGGTGAGGTTTCTAACCGCCATTGTGCTCACTGATGCAAGGCAGCAATTGGTCTTGGCATAAAACTAAAGCGAACGGCAGAAACGCACCTTCGCTGGCGCCATAGTAATCGCAAGGGGTGAGTTGCCAATGCAGTCACGACGAGGCAGGGCATTTAAGTCAAAACGCATTAGCATCGGTGGTTCTTCCCATTCTCTTCCTCCTCCTTTGCGTGCACTACGATGTACAAAGGTGAGTGACGCCTTTTTCCTCAAAGCCACCTACAAGTAGTACTGTCTGTAGTTCACACCAGACGGCACTAGGCGACACCACACGACACGTGCTGCAATCAATTCGCACGTGTCAGGTTCAAATTGGTCTGCCACACGACAGACTGTCAGACATGCTGTTCCACGTGTTGCACGCCTACATTCATTCATCTTGCTTCGCCGTGCTGCCGTTCTTGCCATTCAGTTATTCCTCGGTGCCTCTCACCTACCTCGTTTTATCTTTGTCTCCGGTCTTATTTGTATCCTTCACCAACGTCGCAACACTCTCTCTCTTCATTACTCCACACCTTTCAATCCTTCATTCCAGAAACGTCGAAGGAGCGAAAACAGACAGATATCATAGAAATTAGGGGTGACTTTTGGTGCCAACACCCCTTCCTTCACCTGTGCCACCTTCTTCTATCCCCAAAATTTACTTGCAAGCGTCATTTTAACATACTTTTACATCCAGTATCCAGCGTAAATCACAAAAAAAGGGAGCTATGACTAACCACTTCACATGTCATTTGGACGGTTTCTTCAAATTTTACCTAGTCACGCGCCTAGATGAGTAAGCAATAGAAAAGGCTACAGCGCAGCGATGTAAGGGGTCATCCTACAGCGTACATTTCCAATCCTCCCCTGCCCATCTCCACCCTTACTCCCTCCATTCTAGCGGCTTCTCATCCCTTCACCTCTATCTCAAACTTACTCTTACAATTTGGTGGGAGAACTGCAGCAAGTAACTACTAAGTGGTTTAAGCTGTCAGATTATAATTCTGATCGATTCTAGATCTAAATAAACAGTTTATGACGCAGCTCTATGTACTTGCATTATTTTATCTGTTTGCCAAAATAGGCTACTTAACTTAGAGGTCAGGTCTAAATTTTGATTGCATAACTTGAGGAATATCGCAGCTGCCAGCGATGAAAGAAACAGCTGAGTACAAATTGGCATAATTATAAATGAACAACCAAGAGCATAGGTTCCAACGTTGTACTCAGGCTATCTCACTTTTCGCTTTAAAATCACTAGCATTACATTGCGATCATTCCTAAGCATTAAATGTCGGACAATCGAACAGCTCCATTTGACGTCACCACGTTTGCCCTTTGACAGCATGCCATCTCAGACTGTCCTAGTAATTACAACTTATTACTCAAGTCAACTTGGACTTACCAAAGCCTATCTTAAGCCATTAGGCATGGTTTATGCACTCACTAACCTCTCAACACAAAGCGGTGCGCTAAACAACCACCTTTATTTAATAATTCCCTCTTAGCAAAAAGTAGCTGCTGCATTCGTACCACAATCTGGAGACTCTTCTAGCGTATTACAGTGCACCACCTCACCTCACGCGCCTCGGCCACGTCGATCAACAAGCAAATTTATCATCACCTGCGCAAACTCAATACCCATGTTCCATTGTTTGCGAAGAAAAACACACAAATGAGTAACATTTTTAAATTTGCTAACAATAGTAAATGAACAGGAATACACAACATTGTGGAGTCATCATCACAACTTGGGGAGGGGGATGTAGGCATTAGGAACAATGATGACTCAGGATCTACAGGGTTTCGTGCTGTTCCACATTAAAGTGCTGACAGAAGACACATCAAATCATTCCAGTGTCTCCTTTCCCTCTTGACGCGTGGTCTTCGCGGACTTCACGATGGTAGCAGTGTTTCCACACCAATAAATAACACTTATAATCCGCTTTGGACAGCGGACCTCCCATCTGCATTCCATTTACACATCATCGGCACTTGAACCTACAAAACGAAAACAGCAAGCATGGGCTGGGAAAAGCCTTGACAAACAAAAGGAAATAAGGTCTAAACAGAGGTGCTGGTTCTACATCTGCATGAGCAATCATAGTGCAGCAGTATCACATAAAGTAGCAAATACTAGCTCACGCTATACAAGGAATAGACATCATTTATCAAGAATGGCATAGGCCAGTGCCAGTGCCTGCGTACAACGAAGTGCGGTGATGAATAAAGTTTCTTGTGAAAGGAGGCATCGACAATCGTGGATACCCGTACCAGCAAGAGGCGTCAACCTAGTCAGCAATTAGACACTTGAAAGGCGTAGACGTCTATTGGGCAGTGGATATCCCAAAAATGCTGGTTTTCAGCTCACCTGCACAGTGGTAATTCCTGAGAATCTTTATTTGTTAAGTAAACCTCACAGTTCCCAGTGTCTGCATTCTCTCTTAAAAAAAGTTACAACTGGGAGTGAAAACCACAGGGACTATTACGAAAAAAAGTAGTACAAATCGAGAACTCGCCCAGGGAATAGGACAAAGAACAACCATTACAAATAAGACATGCAAGATCTACTCAAATATTACCCCACCTTAAGAATGTCAAGCAATTATGGGCACAAGAACAAGGCAACACAGAAAAAAGAATTCACAACAGAACGTAAGGCTGGATCGCCAAAAACTGCTTAATTTCGGAGGTAAAAAGCTAAAAGAGATAAAAAAGACAATTTTAACCCATTAACGAGTTGATTATAAGCTTGGAGACGGAAAAAGTGCTTGCCGAAACAAATGACAGAAATAAAATGTCTGGTTGTTCCCTGCATATCCACGGAAAGGTAAGATTTCGCACAAAGAAACAATCGTAGTGATCAAACGAAACAATGCAGGAGGGCGGTCTAGCAGAATCATTGCAAAACTTATGATTTCATAAATGAAGTCAACTTACTTAACTTTACACGCAATAATTGAATTCGAGACACAAAAACCCTAGCGTTCTACCAAGAGTCTGTAAATGGGTTGATGTCTACTCTTCGCAAGCTAACCAAAGGCAAAAGAGACTGCACCTTGCTAAACAATCGCCTTTTAACTACTTTTCAAAAGCATTAGGTTTTACGAGGAAATTGCAGAAAAACGAAGAGAATCAGCAAAAAGATAGTGCCAACTGAGTAACGGGAATAACAAATTGTTGGCTTTCAATAAACATCCTCAAAACTACCTAAAAAAGACGTTGCTTAACCAAAATCTCGCGAAGCACTAAGCATGGGCAAATAGAAAACGCACGAAAAGTGCAGAAAACAGCACAATTGAATTATTAATCATTCTAACGATAATAAGAGAGCACCCCATGCTAAAAGAAAGGAGTAACTTTATGCCTACCAACAAAAAACAAGAACGATGGCACAGTGAGAAGAAACAATAGCGTGCCAAGCACACGATGATGAGTCCCAAGCCTAGTGCGATGGACACACAGTTCAATGTAATGTTTACTGATTAAGTCCAGCAACACCGTGGATTGACACTGACCGGTTTATAGATACCCTGGTGATTAATAATGCGACCCCCAAGAGAGATGCAGATTGACAATACCGATACCCGGTTATGGATCCCGTGGCCATGTGGATTAGTCTAGATCGATGGATATAACAATGACGTTGAGGCACGCAGCTCTTTTGCTTGCGCTTGCTGATTTTGAACACATAACCGTCCAATACCGTCTTGCGCGATCCCCTACTTGAAGACCAAGTCTTGTGCAACAGATAATATGAGTGCTCGTTAGAGTAGCCATTCCCCGCGCTTTGTATGAAAATGGATTCAGGGGCACACGAAAAGCCATTGGCACAGTTCTGTGCTAACGCGACCCACTTCACTTCAACGTCTATGGGTGCCTAGTACGGCCTAGCTAGCCTTTCAGCATTGCTGCATCTCATTTTCGGCAGCACTTGCATTCTTGCAGCCACGGTACTTGACACCCTCCCACCTCCCTTACCTTCAACCGACGAATTGAGTAATCTACCGACGTAAAATTGGTGTTTTTACCTCCCCCCCAGTAGCTTTGCATTCTTATGACTAAAGTGCGTTCTAACATCGTAGCCATTCATTGCCCACTATTTGAATCCTTTCTGTGAACACTGTAGACAGGTCCGTCTCGATCAGTCTCATAGGCCTACCGCATGCTGCCCAAATTGACCCCACACGTTTTGCAGGTCGGGATAGGGACAGAAGAACAGGTCGATAGCCGAGAAAACGGACAGACGAGCAGGTACATAGGTGGGTCAACAGATGGAGAGATTAGGATATACGAAATGGCGACCCTAGCTTTACCGCCTCACCTAGTCTCTGCCTCTACAGCTCTACTAACTGACCAAACAAGTGAATAAAAAGGGACAGAAACGCAAATAAACAATAAAATAATTCCAGTAATTGCCAATGTAATCGTCTCAAAACAACACCCATAATAGGTGTAATGGTGGAAAAGGCTACCATGTGTAGAGGGGAAGGCGGAGACAAGACGATGCTTACGACGGCTGTCATACCCAGGTTCCCATCACCGCCCATATACCACAGAAAAGACGGCGCACCACAAAAAGCACTCGTGTGACTGACACAAAGCCAATTATTGTCACGGCACTAGGATGCAAACTGGACCACACCAGGCCTTTGCACATGTCTGCGTAGGACTTGTCAGCTCAACATCAGACGTCGCATTAAAAAAGGGACGCGACAAACGCTGAGATAGAGTTGGAGACTCGCGAGCATCTAACACTTACCTTTATATCTTGGGCATGTCAATGCCGATGACACCTCCCTCCCCCGCATTACCTAGTGCACTTATAGCTCCACTGCATCGGACACAAGTATGGAAGTACTCCAAGTCAACTAGCGCCATGAGTGATAGGCCAGTCATGCGTGCGCATGTGCTTCAAATGGTAGAACAAGTACCGTGCTTAACTAAGCCAAATGGACATGGCGAGGCATTCCATTCCTTTCCACTATGACCAACTTCCACCTTAATCATTGGTAGCAGCAACAATGCAATCATAATGAAGCAACGTTTTGCAAAAACACTCGGTACGAGGGCATCACGAAGGTGTTAATTTTGGCAACTCCGACAATCAGATGCTCCGACAAGAATGAAGCGATTCCAACAAGACCAATCACACCAGGCAGGACTGTATGAATGTTCCAACGCCACAGGAGAGAAGGTCCACAAACAGCGAAGTAAACAGATCTCCTCTCCTTCGCCTGTCTATCCACCCAAACCTCCACCAGCCAATTAACCCAATCAACAGATAAGTAAAAAGGACGCAAGTAAAGAAATGTATGAAGCTTAACGCTTGCCAGTGCATATTTGCCTGTGTCCTGGGGGACATCCACTGACTATAAGCCGTCAGGAATATTAACCTGGCTAATCTATGGGAAACGCCAAACCAACATTTTGCCTGTCTCCGCAGCACTTCAGCTAACTACTAGCCCCACAGAAAAACGGCTAAAGCCAAGGCCAGTCACCGCTATGACTAAAGGGAGAGCGAAGATCACGCCAAAACTACTACATTGCTACAGCAGAAGGAGCGAACAAACCGAGGCAATCAGTGGGTTGCCTTCCAAGTCGTCTTCGTGACAATACGTTTCCAATAACCACTTCATTCATAAGTATTTCGGAGGCAGACATCCCAAGATGCTTTTTTGACAATAATAAACGCGCACAGTCCGATGGTTTACAGAAGGAGCACTAATCAGGCAGATTCGAATAACAACGGCAGAAGAAATCTACGGAATTGCTTAACAATCAGCAAAATTGAGTGAGCCTAAAAGTGTATTGTCAATTACGGGATGGTCCTCCTCAAATCCGCTAAACAGTAAGAAGAAGTAGGGCAGCATCATGCTTTCTGACGACAAGTAGATTAATTGGAACCTACTCACTTAATACAACTGTGCGTAGTGTCTATACTACTGCTCCGAATGTGAAAGAACACTTATTCGGAACTGATAATTACAGTCCATCGCAGATGCCCACACATACAATGAAGCAAACTGCCGTATCCCTACCCATCAGCATCCAGTATACTCAATCCGATAACTACGAATTTACACACTTTGTAATGAACACAGGCAACTTGTCCCAATCAAAATTCTCAAAAAGCACATGCATATTAATTAACACGCTAGACACAACCTTTCCTGGCCAGATTAGAATGAGAAAAACGAGTAATAGACCAAAGCATGCCATCTACCCTTCCAAACGGAAAGCGATGACAAGATGAATACAGTGGGCAAATTCAGCCAGTGGCACGACCAGATGTCAATGAGCGCAAAAGTTAGAGCCAACAATATTTAAAATATACCAGTGCTGAGTAAAAGTACCCAAACAGCTGGTGGCAGCAAACAAGCGGAACAGGTGGGAAATGAAAAAAATAAGAAGAGACAGTTATTCCTAAGCCGGCATTAGATCCCCATAGAACAGACAGTGACTGTGGCCAATGCAAAAGACTATACCTCGCAGTCAGGCGCCACACCTCATCAAAGTTTACAAAACTGCAAGTAGCGTGCATGAATAGGGGCTTTTCAAATGTACATAAATGTGCATTGATACGCACCTCTTAATAGGCGAGTCACTTCCTCCATGCAGCCACAATCATCACACTCATTGACGTGACCCTTTTTGCCCACCGCGTCATAAAGCAGAAGCCATGGCACGGTACCGCTTGCACCCTACTTCGCGACAGACTTCCAACAGTTTCGACAAAATTTCATCAGTGAACGCTGACTACCAAAACGCCCTTCAGCGGCAGCACAGCCTCAACGAAGTACCTGTCCTTTGCAGGCTCGGAAGAAACATAGCTGATGTGCTGCTTCATTTGTCAGTCGTCTCCATTTTGCGCGGTAAAATTCGATGTTTGCATCCACCCGTCACCCGAGCCACCAAATATTCCATTTGAAGAACATCCTCGAATCTACAGGAACAAACTAGGACTTAAAGAAACAATACGCTGTGCGACGATGGAGTAGGTTGCACGTTAACGCCTCAGTCGCAGAAGAATCTTTACGACTTTGGCTTAGACTTGTTCCGATCGGGTCTACTAAAGTTAAAGGAGACGACATTCAGTTCCCTAGTGGAGGAGAACATACTCAAGTACCCTTTCGGAGCGCACCGCAGCTATATCTGCGTCCAATGAACACGATAAATTCGACCAATATGGTTACTATAACAATTTGGAAAATGTAGCTGTCACATTGCATTTGTGAATAGACTTCGGGAAAAGGATGCGCAACAGATTCATTGAGGTACAGCACAGATCACACCAACCTCTAGGTCAGAGTAGAGAGTAAGAGGGAACTCTAACATTAAATTCTGCATTCTTTTCAGCAATCCCTTGGGGCACATTAGATGCACCACCACAGACAGACACATTCTTGTCATTCTTAAGATTCGGATCATCATTGACCCCACGTGAAGTCCAAAGCGAAACAGTTCCTTTCCTTCCAGAATTAACGGAGCTTATCCACCCAAAAAAGCCGCAATTAAAACGCGACGCACCCACCATATCGACAGGCAATATAATAAGCACGACCGATGACCTTGAACCTGCCAAACTTGAAGTACCACTGTCGAGCAAATATCTCTCAATCTTAAGAATTCTTGAAAACACACAAAACACACTATCAAGCTTGGCCTTAGAACAACCGCTAAAATTGATCTTTGCGAGCGCATAAAAACCAAATTCAGTTCCTCTTCGACAATTGATTGTTTGAAAATCGCATCCCATTATAGAAAGCATTATACGTCATGCAAACTTGCCAGCGTTCATTCTAAAAAAGGTGTCAGAACGTTACGCACCACATGTGAGAATCTAAGCGCTATCCTTGAGTAGACTGGTTATCTTGTTACAAACCTATTAATTTAGATGACAGGGGATCGACACAACCCTGATGGATGGTGAAAGGGTGGCCTCTGTCGACATAATTATTACACAAGGGATAAGGATTTAGCGAGATTCCCGGTTGTCTCCCCGTCTTCTGCCTCAAAACGCTTTGGACTTTATTCCAAACCTAAGGTGCTCTGGCCACTATCTTCATCACTAGGTGAGCTATGACTGTCCCATTTCAACAACAAAAGTATTGCACAAATCTTTCATCTTGCTGGCCCCTTCTTTGGTACTGCCCTTATTGAATGCCCTTCTTCCAGTCATTATAGTTCAAACTTTGTTTTCGCATCTGATCAGTGGTGCACCTATTCAGAGTCACAGGTGCAATATTAAGCGAGTGACGGCTATAAACCCAGCAGTGCGATGTGGACAAAACAATTGGTAGGTGTTAGAACGTTTCCGTATGGCGTGAACTATGAATGCTACAATGGGCGGAAGCAGGTACGACATTAAATCGTGCAGTATCCTCGCTCCCTCCTCCTCCTCCTCCTTCCCCTGAAAATTAACAACCACGCCCCAGCAATAAGTCACCCCGCTCAACGCTCACAAATGTGGACCTCATGAAAAACCAATGCACCGTATGAAGGCTCATAATAATATAGCCTCACATCGGCTTCGACGCACACCATACCGTTGTTGTTGTTATTGTTGCTGCTGCTGAAGGTCTCAAAACAAGCAAAAGTGATGCGATTGTGAGCCTATGATAAGATCTCTCTCAACTCGTACAACACACTGTCCAGTGGGGGAGCACTCACCAGGTTACCGTTCTTCTCTCCCTTCGCTTTCGCCCGCCAGCCGCCTGCCTGACGCCCACACATCCGCACACGCCGCACTCAGCCTTCCAAGGACACAGCCGCGCTGCCTACCTGCTTATGGCCTGCATGAAAGAATAATCCACACTGAGGAGGAGAAGGAGGAGCAAGCGAGCTCTCGATCGCATTCACTGCTCCTCTAATAGTTGCTTTGACGCCACAGCTGCCGTCATCGGCAAGGACGAGTTTGGAGGCCTTTGGTGTAGTCTCGGTAGCCTCCCATGGATCGGCATCTACGTCCGCATCCTCCTTTGCCATTATTGCCACCGTCGGCAAAAAAAATGTGTGTTATTGACGACAGGCAGCCTGATGAGTCTGTGATTAACGACGATGTTGAGAAGCGCCACGTGGCCAGCGTTGCGAACAGCAGCGGCGAGACAGCCAGTATTGGTCAGAAGCCAACTATTACAACACACAAATACTACACTTACAAGTTTGGCGCACAAAATGGACACCTAGTGCTACTCACTCAAGTGTCCATGCCTATCACATAATAACGCTCCAGAGGAAATAAACATTTCCTTTCGCCGTACTTTGGACCCGGAACCACTTTGGTACCACGTAAAGCCAAGGGCTCGGTAACTTCCCTCCCAGCAAACGAGGCCTCATTCACCACAATATCATTCCTTCCCTATTCAAATAACCCCCACCTACCTACCTGCCCACCTACAATACCGCCACGACAACTTCAATCGACCCCCTCCACTCCATTGCTCATCATAACGAACGAACGCAAAAAAGTGCTGCCATCCAACAGCCAACCAAAACTCGGCAAGTTCTCTCTCGCGAACCTTATTAACAAAAAAGAGATCTCCATGCACGCACACGCGTTTGCGGAACTGAAAACGAGCTCTAGACGATCTTGAAAATATCAGTGTGCATGGATCTACGTGCAATAAAAAAAATTAGCAGACAGTAAGACAAGGAATACACACTGCGAACTACGAAGCTAAAAACACGCAGACACACACTAAAATTCACGAAAAGAAGGCCCGCCTGGAGTGGGTTTGAAACAAAAACTATGGAACACTTCTCCTACTCCTCCCCATCTTTTCAGTGTTGGCACAATCGCCAGCACAACTAATCAACGTGACAATAAGCTCGCTTCCCTCCCCCAACCCACCAGTGCTACACTCCAGTTAGCCGGCCGAGCTTGCAACCATGCCATTCGCACCCAATGCTTGTGCCCAGCTAAACAAAAGGTTACATCTACCGCCATGTCACCGCTATTGTCCATGCATCCAAGATGGAGACCTCTCCGCCAATGACTCTGCAAGCTTGCATTGCTTACCGTTCCACAAACTCATTAAATGTTACCTCGCCACCGCCACCACAGTAATTTTGTAGTATCTGAAAAGGGGGAAAGCAAACAATGGAAGAGCCGATGTGTGGATGTCCAACGCGCCGCAAAGCTAACTCCTCCGAACATAACTTCCAATAGGGAAAAAGCACCTTAACAAGCAAAAGCAAAAGCTCCCCACCGGTCACTCCATCGCTTCTGCTGCGTCCACCTCACCCAGACGTCAACTCATGCCGTCAAAGCTGAACCTACCATTAAGCCATCACCGAGGGCCTCTACACAACATCAACACAGAAATAACCCGTCCCCAAGTCAATGAGCGGTAGAGCCGTTAAGTGTCCCACGCCCTCCATATATAATGTGCGCTCCACCAACACGGACATAATGGTAATGGGAACAACGCACCTTTTACCACACATAAAGTACGAAAGAACCTACGGATAAATGATGAAAGCATGCTTCTACCCTAAATGAGAACGCACATCAAATCTGTAGATACACACGAAAGACAGAAAAATTCACATAGAGCAATCCCATCTTACCTGAGGAACGTGTAAAGTGATAGCGAAGGCAAGAGCCACACTCATTGCCGACGGATGATACTCCCATTCTTAGCGAAGGAATAAGTCTTAACAGGAACTACAGCTACCTCTTCGGCGTCTATTTCAGCATGTAAACAGATAAAGAGAATGCGTTGAAAGTCACGTAGATATGAAAAATACTTATTAGCAAGAAAGTAATGAAGAGGCACCAAGTATTCAGTTAAACCAAAGCACTTCTCAACAAAATTACGACCCACTGATCAAAGTTCACAGTCATTAAGGAGCAAACCAATCTGCGAACTTCCAAAACAATTTTATTTTATCATACAAAGCATTGTACGGAGAGAAATGAACGTAACTAGACCCAGCAGTTGGGAAACAAAACGTCTTAACGGTCGCATTATGAAACCGCGTTTATTCTAGCAAGTAGACCTATAAAGGAAGCCAATTGGCACGCAAAAGACATAACAACAACTAACGAATCAAAAACAATAAAAAATTGTCAAATGCCAGATTCCCAACTTATTGGAGCAAGTCAAGCCCCATTAACCGAAAACAATGGTCACCAAAATGTATACCACCTACGTACTTCAAGTACAAATCTGGCCAATCACTTTATTCTTTGCCCGGTAAAACAAATGAACTTTCAATTTTTGTGTGTCTTTAATAAGTCAAAGGTCTTTAGAAATACCTAACTTTTTTGACTTTTGTCGAAAATTCGAAATAATGAAATACAGGCATGACTCGCATATTTGTCGGGTGTAAGTAAGAAAATTAGCAGCAAAAGCTAAATGTAACAATGCTTTTGTAATACTTCGTTCGTTTGGAATGCCGGTTTTTGGTCAGGGTCACAGAGGTAACCATATTACCCTAGCTGCTTAGGTCGGTCTCCGGACTATGCCAGCAGCTTATTTCCCTTTGCCTGTTGAATACATATAATCTGCCCTAGTATTTTGCCTTCTTTTTCCTTCAAGGAAGCCTCAGGATGACACAGCCTTAAAATAACATTACAAGAGTCATAAACTAGTAATATGTGCAATGTGGCTAACAACTCAGCGTTTACTTTGACTTTTCGCCTGTACATCTTAACGATTATTAAGTTTCTTTTTTGCAACTAGGTCGATTTATATGATTTGATGTTGTTTTGAGTTAGTTCAGTGGTTTCTATGAATTTTAACAGGAGCTCGAATAGCCCTGTCACCCGAGTCCTGATACACAGGCAAGTGACTGGCACAGTGTCTGCGACGCCTCCAGACGTCCGCTGAACTCTAAGAAGAAAATCGGGAAAGGAAAGAGCAGAATTATAAATATAACCTATGGTAAGCAGGGATTGTAGTGCTTTGTTTGTTGGAACTACCGGTATCGGTGAAGGTCACAGGAGTGGCCGTATTGCCCTAGCTGCGTGGGCTGGCCTATGGGCCATGCCAGCAGCCTATTTCCCTCTGTCCGGTGAGCGTATATATTCTACTTTAGCATTCTGTTTTCTTTTGCCTTTGAGGGAGCCTTAAAACGCTACGTTGGTAACAGCAGAAAGCGAATCCGATTCTACAGGATTTTTATCTCGATCTCTGTCGCCTGTGGCATGTTGCAGTGGTGCGAAAGAAGTGCATGTGCTACAGATGGGCCACGAACGACGTCCGCTTCCGGCATCTGCCCCATCTCCGTGTTCTACAAGAAAGCTATTGACAACCGAAGCGACACTGGCCATGGACCACCTAAGAGGTTTTGTTCCGAAGATTACCTCCAATATACTTGCCTAAGAAGATCGACGTTCTAACGCCCCCTTACGTACATGCTGATGGTCGACAGAATCTCTTATTCTGAGCTTTGCTCCCAAGCCAAACGAAATTTGAAGTCCAATGCACTGGAAGAAAGGTCACTGACATTGTTATTAAGCATCGCCTCAATCGCGCCGAATGTCGGCGATTGGCATGGTTGGCTCGTGGTTGCTTCTTGCATCACTGACTACGTTGTGATGGCTGACGTGGGAATTGTACCAAGGGGCGCGTCGGGGACGGCGCTCAAAAGAGGAGAGGGACAATGTAGTACTTTGTTTGTTGGAACTACCGGTTTCGGTCAGGGTCACAGAGGTGGTCGTATTGCCCTAGCAGCGTGGACTGGCCTCTGAGCCATGCCAGCAGCTTATTTCCTCTGTTTGTTGAATATATATATTCTACTCTAGCATTCTGCCTTCTCCTGCCTTCAAACGAGCCCCGGGACGCTGCAGGTAGGTTGCTCCTAAACATTTTATTATATACAGAAGGAAAATAGGGGGCAAATAAGTCAAAATGTACAAACCAAAGCGCAAATTCAGGATTACATAGAAAATGTTAAAAACTGGAAAGCATATAAGCATTGGTAGAGGTGTGATACTAAACAAAGATGGTATCAAAACCACTTATCTAAGAAGCATTACAACATATAATGACGCAATAATAAAGCCATTTGAATGAGTTGGTGTTTAATTGAGAGTCCGAGTAGCGCAGTGGTGAGCACTGGGCTGGGTACTATATTATTGCGAAGGGCAAATGACGTTATGATGGATCTTTAATGAAGAGGGTTCCAGCCCTCATCCTCAAATGCGCAGACAGTATCTTACAAGGACAATAGATGCATGAAATGAGCGTAGTGTGCGGCCTGTGGTATTTCCTTCCCTCTCCATCACAATAAACGCGGTAGTATTACCTTCTCAACACACATCGTTAGCACGTGATCCACCTTCCCCTTTCCCACCTCATTGAAAAAGCACTGGTTCCTATTGTGAGTTATCTTTCCCTTCCTTACTTTTAAGGTGAATGGGATATAAATGTAGACATACCTGCTCAAACTACCATCAGCACGACCCCGCTACAAGAATGTAAGACTTCAATTCACGAACAGCGTGTGTTCCAAACATCACAGTCCTAAGAGTGGTAACTAGTAGTGTGCATGCTTCGATAGTGTGTCACCAAAAAGGGTTCATATTGAAGAGAAGGAGGGCGATTGTTGTCGTGAATCCTTTATCCCATGCGATGTCTACCTGCTTCCGGTCGCATGTGCTGCAATGTTACGAAAGTGGAATATTATTGCTACTGATTCGGCGCTCAGTAAGAGTTGCGCGTCGAGGTGGATATTTAATCGGATATTGGCTAAGGCAGCAGGGTAGGTTGCAGATAGACCGAGACCGCAAAAAGAGAACGAGTGGGAAGGAGCGGGAAACAAGAGGCATCTATCTATAAGCAATCTGTCGCATTACCAACAAGATTATAATGCAGTTTCGTAAGAAGGCGTCGTAGAAAACGCCATTATTGACGAATCGTGAGCAAGATCCCAAAAGTAATACAAAGCCCCTTCTCCTTACCATTGCTAAACCAATTTTACTTCTTTCGACAACTAAGAAGGAAAATCCTTCTGTCAGACGACGAAATCGCCGCATACCGGCCCACATACCCACCCACCTACAGGGACCCGCAAGCTGTGTGACCGCCTACACTAGTCACTCAAACTACACACCACGGCTCTTACCTTAACGTCTTTTCGACCTCTCGTGGCTGATGAGTCGAATTTGATCCACCCTAACGAATTGTGGCATTGTCGCCGCGCACAAACCTTCTACACGCCTCCACGACAATAACAATATTATAAGTGGCTTCATTTGATCAGGGTGAGGCATCGACTCCTTTGAAATAAAGTACAAAATGCTGTGTGAGAATTTATTAGATTTGAGCAAACCTCTGTCACACTTTTTCTCATCTTCTTTGCTTATTAGATTATTGTGATCCAAGCTGTGACAATCTCATGGGCTGTGGATGCATAGAATTAAACCACATAGACGCAGTTGAGCTTGCACATAGATCTCATAGTCAGGTCGTAAGGCAAAGTTTGGTAGAGAGGTGTCCTGACCATGTTGTAGGATTATTTTCGCAAATATGCATCGCACAACAAAAGACTTAAAGGGAATCACATGAGGGCATGTCGGCCATGAAAGTGTGCTGGTCGCAGCCTATTTGACACGGCGATGGTAACCTGTTCGCACACGCTATGGAGGTCTAAATGCTACCGAGACTTCTGGAAGAGCATGATGGAGTCATTGAAATTCGACCAAGCACTCTAAAGTTGCAATTATTTTACTCACAAAATAAGCTCATTATTAAGGAGAGCACCACCTAAAGTCATGTCTTTGATGTTTACGATTAAAGAAAAAGGGCGCGTTCCATTTGGAGTAGCAAAAATTCATCATTACAAAACAAAGATACTTATTTTAAAAGTGGTGTGAATTAAACGATAGACTAATTATGAGGGAGGGAGCATCACGTCGAAATGAAGTCGAGCAGATGACCGACGATAGCATAAAGAACTTGTAAATTTCTCCTGAATCTGAGTCTAATGTCATAAAATTAAATTTTGGGCACTTCACAAGCCTTAATCGTTCTGCTTCCTTACTCTACTGCTTCACGCTAGAGAGTCAGGGTCATGCTGAGGGCCATGCCACTCAGGGTTAACATTTCTAACTTATTACGCGGAACCTCATAGACATTGGAGCGCTACCAGGCATGAGTCGATAAGTGTGCACTTCGATAAGGCTTCATCTATACCGTCACAAAATCAGCACTGTGCTGCTCACTCACAGGCGTATTCACATCAGAGCCAAAATCGTGCGACGCTACTTTCGTGTGTGCAGTTGCCACTCCATCAAAACAATACTTGATGGCGGTTTCTGGTTGGCTAAAAGCATTCAAGCACTCGGTGTACATGGTAACGCTGCTCAGGGTTATCAATAATAGATAATAAAATGAGTTGCTAGATTGTGAGAGCCAACACTGTCAGACAATACGCGCAGACATTGTCTATCTCAGAGAGCATGTTCGCAGGTCCGGCTATTGGCATTGATTTAGGAACTACCTTCTCCTGCGTTGGCGTTTTTCAGAACGACAATGCCGACATCATTCCCAATGCTCTGGGTCATCGCAAAACGCCGAGCTACGTCGCATTTACGGACAAAGAGCACCTCATCGGTGATGCTGCAAAGATCCAGGCTGCCGTGAATCCCACCAATACGGTGTATGATGTGAAACGTCTGATCGGATGTCGCTTCAATGATGAGGTCGTGCAAGATGATAAGAAGCACTGGCCATTCAATGTGGTCAATTCAAACGGGAAACCGAAGGTTGAAGTAAAGTGCTGTGGTGAGACAAAGCAATTCACCGCAGAGGAGATCTCGTCCATGGTGCTGCTGGAGATGAGGAAGACAGCAGAGGCTTATTTGGGTGAGAAGGTGACAAATGCAGTTATCACAGTGCCAGCGAATTTCAGCAGCAATCAACGCCAGGCGACAATTAATGCTGGCAGAATAGCAGGTTTGAATGTGATGCGCATCATCAGTGAGCCAATGGCAGCTGCTCTTGCCTACGGTTTGGGCAAGGGTGTCCACAAGAAGCGCAACGTGCTCATCTTCGATTTGGGTGGTGGTACCTTCGATGCGGCTATTATGTCAATGGGCAATGGAAAATTTGAGATGAATGCTGTTGGCGGTGACACGCACTTGGGTGGTGGTGACTTTGACTCTCGACTGGTGGATTACTGCGTAAAGAAATTTGAGCAAGAACATGGAGGAATAGATTTGACAACCAATGCAAAAGCCATCAGCCGTCTAAGAAGTGCGTGTGAGAATGCGAAAAGAACGTTGAGTTTGCTTGAGCACACAAGCATCGAGGTCGAAGCTTTGTTTGAGGACATCGATTTCTCTGTGTCCATCTCAAGGCACAGTTTTGAGCAATTGTGCACGGACCTCTTTGACAGGATGCTGGATATTATAAACGAGGTGTTGAGAGATGCAAAGTTGAGAAAGGCTGATATTCACGAAATACTATTGGTGGGTGGATCGACACGCATTTTGGAGGTGCAGCGTATGCTACAGGACTTCTTTGTTGGCTGTAAGTTTAACAAGTCTATCAACCCGGACGAAGCAGCAGCCTACGGTGCGGCGTTGGTAGCGTCATACCAGATTGATAAAAAGCCGCTGGTAATGATGGAAGTGACACCTTTATCACTGAATTTGGTAAAAATTACTGGTGAGATAAAGCCGTTGATAGAGCGCAACATGAAAATTCCAACGAAGAAGAAAATGGCTTTTATTACATCCTTCAAATATCAACAGGATGTGCTATTACGGGTATATGAAGGTGGGTATGCAGTGACAAATGATATCAAGTTGCTCGGCAAGTTTTACTTGTTAGGTATCTCACCTTCGCCGCGTGCGTTTTTACCTATAAAAGTTACCTTCGCCATTGACGAAAATGGCGTTCTTAATGTATCAGCGGTGTACGAGATGTCAAGGAATCAAATTAATGTCGATGTTGAGGCCACGAGTTATCTGTCGGAAGAGCAGATCGAGCAGATGATTAATGAAACTGAGAAGTTGAAGCAGGCGAGTGAGAAGCAGAGAAGCAAGATGGCAACAAGGAATGTGCTAGAAGACTACATATTTACCATACAGTCGGAAATAGAGAAGGATGAGGTGAGGCAACTGACATCGGAGGAACAACGTAAAAGTGTACGTTCGATGTGTGAGAGCACACTTAATTGGATTGACTTCCACGAAGATGCCACAAAGGAGACTTATGAGCATATGCGTAAAAGTGTGGAGAGCGTGTACAGATCCACTATGTCAGTGAAGAAATCCGGCTCGTCAGCAGGGACTTCGAAGGCGAGATCTCGTTCGCTTGATCCTGGAAAGAGAAATGACAGAACTCAGGAACATTTTAACCATGTTGTGATTACCCACCTCTAACCCAAGCAAAAGGGAGTTGTTACCCGTTTTACATATAATGAATCTTTCGTATACCTACTTGATCATTTATTTGCTCATACGCATTCCTTCTGATAAGCTTCTATTTTAATTTACTCACATCAAGGTATCGGCCTAAGGGTGACCTCTCCATATTTTTAATGTGACTGCTGCAGGCAATTGGATAGTGGTCAATCGTTCTAAGGCGCACATGACTGTAGCCATTATACTTGACTCTTCTACCATTCAACGGTTCCTCAATCCATGGCCAAAGCGCATGGAGGTCACTTGGGATGGGGATACCTGACAGAGTAGACATAAAACGGTAGATCAAGTAGAATTCCGAACTAAACTTACCAGTCGTGGAGGTATCAGGGTCAGATTTCAATACTTCTGCGAGGTCTTTTGTACTCATGTACGCAAGGACACCCGAACTTTTCAAAATCTGCCTCCCTCTACGCAAACACCCGCATTGATAATGGCATGTATGCTATCAAGCCTAGTCAAGGTAATCTAAGCAAGGCATTGGCATGTCAAATTAATACATCGTACTTTCCAATAATAGGCAATAATTATTTCATTATGCATTTTTGGATCAGCGCCAAGTGCTCCTTAGTGGATCTTATCCAGAGTATCTGAATAGAAAGGATTCATTCAACCAAGATTGAAAGGCTTTGACCATCGGATTGGTAATGGGTGCTTAAGGACTGTCTCCCTAAAATCTAAGGCGAATCATCATGTCGAATAAAAACGAAAAAGTGTGATATAGCAATTCCTTAGATGAGTGAAATAATGTGATAGCCAAAGTCGTGCATTCCTTTGTCCTTTCACGCCTGTAAAGCAAAGATGTGCACACTGAAGGCGCCTTTCAGCATAGAAAGACGTCAATCTAATTAATAACCATAAAACACCTCCATGTTTTCCTTTACTGCATCTCATCTTCCAATGCTTCTGTGCCCATCAATTTCTCCCTGCCACACTTCGCGTTCGTTACAAGTGGATGCCTTGAGAGCTGATAATGAGATTAATCTTATCCACATCGAGTCTTTGAAATCATGTGACTTGAGCAGAATAGGTTTTCACACAACGATCAAATCCAATTATCTCAAAGGCGTCTTTGTCACGCCCTAATCGACTGAGGCCACCCGTAGGGCTGATGAAATGTTGGAGAGAATGTAATCCGAATCGCGCATCGTATCACTTAACATTTGGTGGATGGTGCACTTATTGGACTTGGTTAAAACAGTATCCCTTGCATCTCTTTTTACTGCACAATTCAAACATGCGGTCGCGATTCCGACCATGGTGGGCGCATGGGTGAAAAACACTTCACCACAGTTTGGTGTGCATGCACATACCCAAAAGTAAAATGTGTCCAGGAGTAATTATGCACTTCACAATATTTCTCAACCAATTCTACCAAGTAGGAAGTGTAGTGCTGGGGATTGATCATTATTATTCTGGAGTAAAGCTCGTTCATTAGCAGCACATTGATGTGCTTAGTACAACTATTTTACTACTCGAGACCTGAGTCACAAGCCCAAACATCTCCAGTAAGGGCACCAATTGTGCTCTCGAACAGCAACTCAGGGCATGAAATGGGCAATGAAGTAATAAACTAAGGCTTGTGTGTAGCGCTTTATCTCCATGTTAAATACTTGTTTAATAATGTTAATGATCCAGTGAAGCTTGTCTGGCAAGTGGACATTACTGTACCCAGAAAGTCAGATACCAAGAAGGTTGCCCCACCGCCATGCACACAATTCAAATATCGTGCCCTACTTTTTGTGAATTCTAACTTACGAGAGTTAAGTGCTTCTTTCATCGTGCCACCCATGTCAGTGACATTTCCGGCTAACGTCAAGCTAGGCACAAAAGAGCCATTAACACTCACCACAATCGTGCAGAGCAATAAGCGGCGGGTTGATTGGCGTAATTGTTTTGTCTGTGGAACAGTAATTCTATTAGGGCCTACTTTACTTTTGACTAATCCACGTTTCGTTTGAAATGCGAACAGCTGCGCATTCCTGTCTAAGCGTATGCCAACAGTTTTAGCAAATCGCTGCTTGTTTATAAGGGATGGCAATGGTCAAGTATATTATTAGGAGTTCGTTTTAAGGAGAGGGGTCAAAGCAGAAAGAATGGAAAAGTTTATCACAGCCTCAGCGCAGTCACTTTGGCTCAGTGCTCACACACATTCTGTCGATTCAGAGGTTACTAATGAAGACTTTATCATGGCTTCTGCATGAATCCCTCCCTCTGTTCGATAGCCAACTCATTACTCACAACAGCCGTCTTTCTCTCCATACGACCACCCACGCTTTTACATACCTAGCAGTCCATAAGTGTTCCACGATCCGAGCTACGTTTCCATTCAAACACAGCACGCGTTCCCTTTCAAGCCGAAACTTCTAAGTCATAGTGAATCTATAGCATGGAAAGGATCATTATGTGACGAATTCTAACTCTGAAATGCGCACATTGATGAGTTACGAAGGAGAAGAAGGAAGCCGAAGGCCTAATGTTGATTTGAAGTGTTGCGTGTGCTGGTTTGAAATGAGTATGAATGAGCAGAAGGCGATGAAAAATAAGGCATGAAAGGAGTATAAATGCTTATATCACTGTCGGCTGAAATTTGAGGCATCATAATGGAATGGTTTTGCATAACTGGGTGGAAAGAAATTTCTTGTAAGCTAGATTTTTCGTTCCTTTGAAGATTTAGTTTTGTAAAATGTATTGGCTGCACTTTTGGCCCTCTTTTCTGCTCTCTACTTCGCCTTTTCCCTTCACGCGCCTTACAATTCTGATTGCCTACAAAGACCATTCACGCGCACCTCCAGGCTGTGAAAATCAAATGCATAGACTAACCACTGGTGGATTTATCTGCATTTTCCTGACCTGTTCATTGTTTCCTTAACCAATACACCGCATTATTAATGACAGATGTCGTAAAGCATTTAATTTCATTTAGGTTGCCATCAAAGCCCATGCCATGCCGAATCCCTTCTCGACTTGATTTAAGGGCCAATTTCCAACCCTCTGGTGTGTTCATTTTAATTATTTGTAGCAAAATTTGATAAATGGTAGCCCCCTTATTCTAACTCGTCAACTCAGCTCCATTATCCAATAAATAGAGCTGTCTAAACGCATTATCAAATAATTTAGAGGCAATTCTCAAAGAGTTGCGCGAAAATACGAAGATTTTTTAAAAGGACTGGGGAGCATGAATGCAGGATGTGAGGAATAAGCTGGAAAATTAGCGAATCGGGTAATAAACGCAGAGGTTTGCGCCCGATTTGTATATTTACTAAGCTTACTGCCATTTTACCCATCCACCTCACAGCGCTTCACTTCGCTGTTCGAGTTGCCTTAGTTGGATTTTGAACACCAAATACTTTGTTGTTTTCCATATTGTGCTCCGCGTCCATATGCACACGTGTGTGCTTTGCCATTTGAGGTCCCGTTACTTCACCTATTGTTGAAGGCTCTACTCATATTTGATGAGTAGCAAAATGATATTTTCATAATGAAAAATTTGTGAGCTTAGTCTGAAGTAACTTTGCCTATTCATATTCCTGCAAACAAATGGAGGCTCTGTTTTCTCTAGAAGAAGAGGCTTCCTAAGTGGATGCGAGAAGCGATATGCCGAAAACGGAAAACAGCTTTTAGCTTAATCCTTGTAATTGGTGCTATTCAGAGTATTAGCTCAGGATCTCCCTGCTTGGCGCTGTAAGAAATCCTGGTTCAAGCACAGGTTGAGCATGTCTGCTCTGTGTCCCTTAATGCAGTTAGTTAATTTAAAATCCTCTTAGGGTTATTTGTTGAGTGAACGCTTAAAGCGTAGAGGTTAAGATAGCAGGGTTCCCCAATTCACCAACATTCAAAAGAACACAATCCATCGCACATTTGTACGGTGCAGATTGATGCGCAAATTAATGCAACTTTAAAGACAGCTTTCGTTCAGCATTTAATCCAATTCCGTAATGCTTATTTTGAGTGCTACTGGTGACAAAGGGGTTTTCTCGTCTTAAATCTCAAGGCAAAAATATGTTTTGTGAAGAAGTAGCGAATAATTATCTGCTTTTGCTTTTGTAGAATAGCCAAAATACAAAAAATTTTACTTGGTATCTGCCTCTTTCTGTACTTTGCACGTCCACAATTAGTGCTGCTTAAATGTGGCGGAGAGATTTTCTTGCCTTCGTTTCTTAGTCAAAGGTGCGTGTAATTCGAAAGGGAAGCGCATAAAAGCTAAAACTTGAGAGCAGCTACGACATGCGATTTGTAATCGTTACTTTTTCTCCTTCTCCCAAACTGTAGCATGACGCAATTGAAATCCATTTTTTAATTCTTAAAACCGCAATCGGCTTTTGGTTTCATAAAAGTGGGTGGATTTGGCTGTCAGCTCACTCTTAATTTTATTAGTGTCTACAAACTCAAGCTTGGTTAGCATTCGACTCTTTACTAAGGCAGCAAGATGAGGATACCACTGGCATGTTCTGTGGTCAGAATCTCCCAAAATCAACCCAAATTTTGAGCAAAACCAAAGATATCAGTTAGAGTCGGTGGGCAGTTTTGCATTCTAAGGAGTTCGGATGAATGACTTTGGCCATTGAACAAGGATCCGATTTGGGAAAATTGCACTCTTATTTGTTCCAGCATTCTGTAAAACTTTTTCTCAATGCACATATCAAAAGGGTGTTACGAGGATACTCTGAATCTTTACGTGTTGTTCCATGCACGACCGCCCATTTTTAAACCACCGAGAGGGGGATAGATAAAGGATTCTGATCCATGGTCAAATAAAAGACAAATTCTAGCGAATGGAAGAAGGCGAAGGAAGCACTCAAGACAGCAGGCGCAGAAACACAGTTTTATGCGTTTGTATATAAGGTCTGCCCATTAGATGGGAAAACTCGTCATGACTCTTCAGGCATTGTACCACTTAAACAATCACTTGAATGGAAGCTAATTGTTCAGACCGGTTTGATTCTTGCCTAAAAGCAGAAAAATCTAAGTTGTCCTCAATTAAGTTAATTATTCCAAACACAAATATTCCCGTTATGAGTCCCAACGCGGCATGTCCCCAGTCATCACAAACTGAAAATGAATGCATGTCACATATATGCGACGCAGCAAAAGAAATTATACAAGGGGCGTAGAAGCCGATTTGCGGGCCAATCATACCAGTCACTAAATTTTCATGCGAATCTAGATACTTGATCTCAATGTCATTGATCTCTTTTGGCGATTCTGCTCGGTTAGGATTTTCGTCCGGTTCAAAACTGGAATCAGTGGTAGAAAATTCCGCTGGTCATAACGCGTGTCCACAGCTGGCCGTTGCAACACCAGTCATAAAGCATATTTATTTTAAAAATGAATGTTTTAATTCATTTCCTTGTGACAAGGTTTCCCAGTCGCATCTATCCTGCTTCCATTTAGCTAGTAGGGAAGTCGATTTTAGCTCTTGACCTTTATTTTTCCCCTTTATTGCCACGAGAACATCTCGCGCCTCTGTATTCCTCACGTTTTTCACACCTTCATCTCCCTCAAACCCAACATCAATTATTCCCTCTCCCCTTCTCCTCCCCACCCTCATGGTGTGACAGCGCCCTCTTCGTAGATGATTTGGTTGGCTAGAAGAACAAGTTCGAAGACCAGGATTGGGTCAAATGTGCTTTTGCACCAACATACACATAAGCGCACACACGTTCCTACCTGCTTTCCTAAGACATTAATCAAGGGGTGCCTTAAAAAGATGAGAGTAAAAGCGAACAATGACATAAACACACAAACTTAAGCGATGATACATAGTGGAAGCAGAGCAGGCGGTTTAGAGCGAAAAGCATACAATTTTACCCGTTATTGTAGGGCGTCAGTCAGAGAGATTCTCCAAAACAAAAAGGATTAGGAAGTGAGTTGGGCAGGTAGGAGCAACACACCCACCTTACCTCTCGAAAGGATAGGTAAAGGAGGAATAAAAATAGGAGGCGGAATTTAGGCGAAGTGGTGTAGGACAAACTAAAGGGACAGAGAAAAAGATAGAAATGGGGAAGTAATGGTAATCCAAGCTAAGCCATGCTAAAATACAATTTGGTTTCGGGTAGAGTGCGATTGAGCCAGGTCCAGTCTAACCCGTGCTAGTCTGATCTAGATTATGAATCCGTGCATTATTTAATCATGTCATAATTGAGATTGAGACTAGTGGAGAGCTGAAAGAGGGCATTGGCAGACAATGTGGTAGGAGGGGGAGATGAGAGAAGAGTAGAGGAGGCAGGGAAGCGAGATGTTCTTGTGGCACTAAAGTGGGAAAATAAAGGCAAGAAGCTAAAATTGTAGGGATTACTCACTCACCTTTTCCGAATTAGTTGTATATGAGGAGCGCAAACTGTGTGACAATACAAGACGTAATACACGTGAGCATATAGAGCACAGTAGGAGACAAAGAACACTTACCAAAGATGCGTAGGAGACAGGAGAGTTCCTCTCTCATCAGTTCCACCCATTAGGCGTGAACCTCGATACCTAATGTCTGCGAGAAAGGAAAAAAGACCTTAAAAAGCATTACATGCAGTTGTGTAGTGTTGATTAGATGGGACAACTCTGGGTGTTGGGGCTGACTTAAATGATAACGCATGAGGCGCCTTACCTAAGCCTGTCATAATCTAGCCTAGGTTGCTAATCTTGCTTTTTTACTGATCCAATCCAAGTTAGTCGGCCTAGACTTGCGTAACGTGCTCCAGTGCTTCCGCAGTGGAATAAGAATAATGGGCAAGTTGTTTGACATCAGCCGGTCTCTGATGCAGTTGCTTATTTAGGGATTCGGAGCATATTTGGGACATGAAGAATAAGTTCGGCACAGCAATCGTAGTGAGGGGTAGAATGTTGATTAGGGAATCGGTGACTCCCCCTAATTCCACGCTTGGACGAATTGCTATTTTGCATTAAGAACGGCAGTAGTGGTCCATGCATTTCTTCGGTAGGAAGAAGTCGAGGTATAGAGCTGCAGTGCAGTGTTCTTCATCTCTTTCCTATCTTCTTCCATCCTTTCCAACAAAAATTCACTCGCCTACTCATCTAGCCATGTGAATGAGTAAAATAAAAGGAATCGAATCCATGAAAAAAATCCCACTTTTTTTCGAATGGCACACTAGAAGAGGCCAATCGTAGTTTTTCTTTTCACGCATGCCAGATGTGACAATATTGAACCGACACGCGAGGGATGAGAGTGGCACACGGATGGATTGTGGATAAGGAGAAAGAGAAAGCAAGAGCAGGTGTGCAAAGAGTAAGTTATCTGCGTAAAGCTATTAATAAAAAGGAAAAATAGAACGAAGTATAAAATTGAATAATTTTAGATGAAAACAAAGAATACAGACTGCTATTCCAGTTTTCGCATTAAAATCATTTACAGTACATTGTGCTCATTCCTAGGCAGCAAAAGTCTTAAAATTAAAATGCAATTCACCAGAACGCAAGTACACCGACACTTGATGCCTAAGCTTAGTTAGTCACAGATTGGAATGGACAAAATCTGGCGCTGTGTAATATCCGCGTAGCCTGGTTTTTTGTTAATGCACACCCTTGGTACAGCTGCATGGCATAAAATGCCGCATTTTCAGAGACGGCCTACGTTTTTCGCGCAGCAGATTTTAACAGAAATGGTCTTATTGAAAACTCCTCAATGTCAGTGTAAGAAATATTTAGAACGCAGTGCACTTGGGCTAAGTTGCCATTGTATTACTTATACAATGCCTTATACATACATTGATCTAGACTACCAGTCAAAACCCAATGCCATTCCGACCTTTCCAATGGCGGTGTGTGGCCTTGTCTTGAAGGCTTTTAACCATGACCATGAAGTTGGTAAATGAACCAAATTAACTAACATTTGTGCGTAGTATACAGATGTGGGTACTATAGTTATTTGTGTGATGCACTTTAACCGCGCATTAATAATTAACATCTTGGTAATAAACAGTAAAGTTTAATTGTCTAGAAGCGGCTATTGCTAGTTTACGCACGACAGACATGGTAAGAAACCATAAGATGCAATTTCTTCTTACCAGATGCCAAAGGCAGATTTCTGATTCGCTTTTTAGAGGACTCATGATTAGCAAATTATGCTCCAGTCAGACGCGATGCATTCTAGTGAAATTCATGGACTGTAAATCCATTTTCGCTCAGTAATTCTCAGTAAGCAAGCCACTTCCACCCACCTCTGCCAAAATCCTGGCACTTGAGTGCAGCAACGGATCCAATTTGCCAACAAGGTGGAAAGCAGTTACCGCTGATGACCTCGAAAATGGTGAGTGAGTTTGTTAACTTAAAGACTTGTCTCAATTAACAAAATATGCGACCGACAGTTGAAATGTGTCTTGAAAATTACAAACATTATGTTTATTTATTTTCGACCTTAAACGATGCGTGATCTACTACATTTGACGTCCGACACTAAATAGTCGAGTTTTTTAAACTTTGTTGGGATAAGATCTATCACTAATTATACGCGTGTACTCATAACCAGCAAAGCTTCTTTTCGTTTGATTCCATTTCTGTTTTTAAACGATATATGACAACGACGAGTCGCATCTATCCTACTTAAATATTACTTCTCCTTCAAATCTAAAACTGGATCTTCCCAGCTCCACTGCAGGTATAGCTTACATTATTCATCATTTAGCAATGCCATATCGCAAACTAGTCAAACCCTTACACGGATCTGTACCTATGGAATGATATGGCAAGTAAAAGCAACCTTCTGTCCATCCCATTTGAGTATTCCTAAGCATAGCTTTAACGTCAATTAATGGGGTGGATTCCTGTGCTTTCTACTAATACATTGGCATTGAACGCACATGTTCCTTAGGAAAGGCATATAACAACTCACTTATACATAATAGACATTTCTGTAAGTTGGTTAAGCTCCGAACGATTGTCAATTTACAATCTTTCTCCTAGTGCTAACTACAAAGTCATTCCAGTTGAGTTGGCGAACAGTGTGTTAATTATTTCATCCTCCTGTCCTACGATTAAAGGGAGACATAAGTGCGAATATTGCAGAGGTGCCACTGAAGCAACGCGCACTAAATGCCCTTGTAGTGGGTCAGTGTCTTCTTGTGCCCACATAATAAATCTGTTTCTCCTACTTAATTTCCTCCAATTTGGTTTCGACGCAAAGGCATTAGCGGTTGAGTTTGTAGCAGGGAAAGGTGGGCTTCTATGCGGTACTTCCTCAGATCTGATAACCGCATGGATTAAGGCCGTAGCCTCTAACTGCTGGAAGTGGACATCTCATAGACAACATTACTAAACATTACTATTTCACAACCGTGCCAACGTGTGAACACCCTCGTTGCATATAAAATGCTTTCCTTCGTGTAAGAGTGATTACCCAATTGGCGAGTGACGTGGCAATTTAGTAAGGCATCAAGCAACTTTCATTACCTGCGATTTTCAAAGAGAGTGCGCATGGCTGTGCAGTTGGTCCCAGTCCTTCCCATCATTAGCTGCTCAATGGATCCTTTCCAACGATTGAAAGCCCTCAAAATACGCCCAGTGGAAGTAGTGGGAACGAGCCTCAATAAAAGTTGACTTGACCGCAGAAATTCTAAGCGATGTGCAAGGCCTCCTATTGGCAGTAGATAGTGGATAGGATTCACATTTGTGTTTTCTCTCTTCACTTATTGTTTAGTCTGCACAACATTTGTGTTTTCGTAGAGAAAATATGGAACTAGAATGTGCCAACCATAACACATCAGTAAACATTTAATGTGATGGCTTACGCATATGGAACCTCAACCCCGACTGTCTCGGCTTTAAAGCTGAACTGCTTGCATTATAAATGGTGCTGTTTTCGTAGTCCATTGGAGTTACATTTGATACACTTGGCGACAACCAGTCTAGTCTCGCCTATTTTGATAGCAATGCTTTCGAAATACCTTTTTCAAATTACTTTCATACTCACTATTCAAAACTGAATGCGGGATCTACTTCAATCCGACGGGAGATTTTTGTACCTGCGGAAGCACGATGAATTGTAAAGCAACAACCTTACGCGCAGTGAGGCTATACGATAATCTGACTATTCTGACCTCAATTTGACATTCAGAGTGAAATCTTAACTACCTCGATTTGCATTTACTCAAATCGCACCTGCTGAATGCGCTCAAGACGTATACAGCTTGCCAACGAGGAGTAATTGGGCAATCTTCCCAAAAGTACACCTGCTGCATTCACCAACACGAACACTACAAGCGTGAATGATTCTACCAACGTGGATTGTGTTACGTCTTGATTACAGCAGAGACAACAAAGTTAGGCGAATTTACTGTGGATCGTGGGTCATGGACGAATGAGTTCCCAGACCTGAATGATCGCTTGCACTACTTCCAAACAGCCCACATCCGCAAGACGGTTCTCTGGCTTGAGATCAGTTACTTCTTTGCTTCTCCACCATAGGAACACTCCAACACCCAAGCCGTAGGTGATGATGCCTCACCCGAACTGTAACAGTGGACCACCTCACCCCACACGCCTCATCCGCGTCAATCAACAAGCAAATTTATCATCACCTACGCAAACCCTTTCAATCCTTCCCTTCCTCTGTTTGCAAAAAAACAAGAGCGAGGGAGTAAAATTCTTAAATTTACTAATGATGGGGAATTTACAGGAACATACAACACTGTAAAGACACCATTATAGCTTAGAAAGGGAGATGTAGGCATTGAAAACGGTGAGGGTTCGGAATTTTGAGAGCCTTGTGCTGTTCCACATTAAAATGCTGCTAGAAGACAATTATTCCTTCCAGTCTCCCCTTCTCCTCTTGGCGCATGGTCTTCATTAACTTGGCGGTGGTAGCGGTGTTTCCACACCGACAAATTGCACTTATAACCCGCTTTGGATAGCGGACCTCGCGTCTGCATTCGATTCACACACCATCGACATTTGAAACCGCGAAGTGAAAACGGCAAGCAGTCTCGTTCAACACGAAGGATACAAGGTCCGAACAGAGGTGCTGGTTTTATATCTGCATGAACAATCATAATGCAGCGATGTCACGTGAAGTAGTGAGCGCCAGCTCACGTAATGCACGAAAGAGACATCATTTATCAGGAATGACAAAGACCAGCGCCAGTGCCTGTGCCCAAAGTGCGGTGATGAGCCTATTTTCTTGTGAAAGAAGGCGTTTACAACAGCCAACCCATTCAGCAATTTGACGATTGAGCGGTGCAGACTTCTATCGGTCAGTAGCAGCAACGCAAACGTTGGTTTTCAGTCCACCCGCCACCTTTATGTGTTAGGTAAACTTCTCGATACCTAGCGTCTACTTGACACTGCTCAGTGCCTTCAGGTGCACCTCATATTAAAGCATCTTCTCCTCCATTGTGCCCGACTAAAAGAGAACCGCAATCGGGATGTTTACAAAGCCGAAGTAATTAGATATGCACGGAACTGTCCCTTCTGAATGCCACGCTACATGCGTGCTGCGTCCTGGTCATCGTCAGATGGATTCTGGCCAAGTTCAAACCTTGCTAAACGGTTTACTCTGATGGAATACAGACCACGAATACTCGTCTTACTGCTCCAGATAAAGACAAATCCTGACGGTTGCGGAACGGATGCACAGATTGCGAAAGATACTACACAAGCTAATTCTGTCCATGACCTAAGAGGCTTTGAGTGGGGATGAAAATCACAAGGGGTCACTATAAGGGAAAATAGTTCATATCGAGGGCTCATCCAAAGGCCAGGAAAAGGAACAACTACTACAAATAAAGCGTTTAGGATCTACTTATCAATCTCTTTACTTTGAGAATGGCAAGCACTTAGAGGCGCGAGGCAAAGATGGCACAGAAAAAGGAATTGATGACAGAAAATGAGATTAAGTCGATGAAGAAGGTTTAATTTCAGACGACTGTTGTCTAACCTTTACACGATAACAAAAGGCAAAAGACTTCGGCTTGTCAAGTGATCGCCCTTAATCCTTTTTCAAAAACATTAGCCTTTACGAGGAAATTGCAGGAATAAATAGATTTAGCGAAAAGCAGTGCCGTAAGGAGGAAGTGGTCAACAGAATAACGGAAGCTCTTTCGCACTCGTTCATTAAAAAGCGAAACTGAGCCTCTGTTACGAAAAAGAGGAACCAAGAACTGTGAACTTTCAATCACTTTAAAATTGCACTACTTAACGGAACTCTCGCAAAGCGTTAAGCGTAGGCAAACAAGAAACGTATTAAAATGAAGAGAACAGCAAATAAAGAAAGAAGTGAATTTATACCTACCAACAGGAAAAAAAAACATAAACCATGGCAGAGTGGAAAGAAGCAATAACGCGGAGGTCAATTGTAAAATCCCTACGCACCAAGCACTCGATGGTGAGTCTCCAGTGAGAGACAGTTTGATGTAATGACCGGTTTACAGACACTCTGGTGAATGATGATGCAACCCCCAAGAGAGACGCCGATTGACAGTATTGATCACCGGCCATGGGTCCCGTGTCCATGTGGATGAGCCCATGACGATGAGGCACGCAACTCGTTTGCTTGCGTTTTGGTGATGTTAAACAATGAACAAGCCAATACCGTCTTGCGCAATTCCCTACTTCAAAACCAAATCATGTGCAACAGGTACTACACTTACTCGTTAGAAATACCATTTCCTGCGCTTTGTAGGGAAGTGGACTCAGGGGCATAGGAAAGGGCATCGACACAGTACTGCGCTGACGTGACCCACTTCACTTCGACGTCCATGGGTGCCTAGTGTGGGATCTAGCTAGCCTTTCAGCATTAATGCATCTCATCTTCGGCAACACCTGCACACCTGGAGACACAGTACTTGACACTTGCCCCTTCTAACAGCATAGCCATCTAAAGTTATTCATTTTCCACTATTTGAATGCTTTCTGTGAGCACTGTAGGCAGGTCCATCTCGGTCAGCCTCATATGCCCACCGCATGCTACTAAAATTGACCTCTACACGTTCCGCGAGTCGAGGAAAGGACAACTAAACAGATCAATAGTTGAGAAAATAGACAGATAAGTTGGCAGATAGAGATTTACAGAATGACCGGAGGATCAATGGACAGCCAACACTAGCTTCGCCTCTTCACCTAGCCTCTATCTCTACATCTCTACCAACCGGCCAACTAAGTGAATAAGCAAGAACAGGGGTCCAGTTAAGTTACGGAATGAATCTAGTACTTTGCAGAGAAATCCTCCTAAAAAAACACCATTAATAGGAATGATGGTGGAAAAGGATACCACGAGTAGAGACAGAAGCGAAGACAAGACACTACTTGTGACGACTGACGTATCCGGAACCTCATCGCTGCGGTATATACGCCGCATGTCTGCATGAACAATCATAATGTAGCGATGTCACGTGAAGTAGTAAGCGCCAGCTCACGTAATGCACGAAAGAGACATCATTTATCAGGAATGACAAAGACCAGCGCCAGTGCATTTGCACCAAGTGCGGTGATGAGCCTATTTTCTCGTGAAAGAAGGCGTTTACAATAGCCAGCCCATTCAGCAATTTGACGATTGAGCGGTGCAGACTTCTATCGGTCAGTAGGAGTAACGCAAACGTTGGTTTTCAGTCCACCCGCTACCTTTATTTGTTAGGTGAACATTTCGATACCTAGCGTCTACTTGACACTGCTCAGTGCCTTCAGGTGCACCTCATATTAAAGCATCTTCCCCTCCATTGTGCCCGACTTAAAGAAAACCGCAATCGGGATGTTTACAAAGCCGAAGTAATTAGATATCCATGGAACTGTCCCTTCTAAATGCCACGCTACATACGTGCTGCGTCCTGGTCATCGTCAGATGGATTCTGGCCAAGTTCAAACCCTGCTAAACGGTTTACTCTGATGAAATACAGACCACAACTACTCGCCTTACTGCTCCAGATAAAGACAAACCCTGACGGTTGCGGAACGGATGCACAGATTGTGAAAGATACTACGCAAGCTAATTCTGTCCATGACCTAATAGGCCGCCCCCTCTCAAAACGAAGCTTTGAGTGGGAGTGAGAATCGCAGGGGGCCATTATGAAAATAAATGGTGTACGTCGAGGGCTCATCCAAAGACCAAGAAAAGGAACAACTATTACAAATAAATCGTTTAGGATCTACTCATCAATCTCTCTGCTTTGAGAATGACAAGCACTTAGAGGCGCGAGGCAAAGATAGCACAGAAAAAGGAATTGACGACAGAAAATGAGATCAAGTCGATGAAGAAGGCTTAATTTCAGATGATTGTTGTCTATTCTTTGCATGATAGCAAAAGGTAAAAGACTTCGGCTTGTCAAGTGATCGCCCTTAATCCTTTTTCAAAAAACATTAGTCTTTACGAGGAAATCGCAGGAATAAATAGATTTAGCGAAAAGCAGTGCCGTAAGGAGGAAGTGGTCAACAGAATAAGGGGAGCTCCTTGGCATTCGCTCATTAAAAAGCGAAACTGAGCCTCTGTTATAAAAAAGGGGAACCAAGAACTGTGAACTTTCAACCACTCCCTCAAAAACACTTTAAAATTACACTACTTAACCGAACTCTCGCAAAGCGCTAAGCATAGGCAAACAAGAAACGTATTAAAATGAAGAGAACAGCAAAAAAGAAAGAAGTGACTTTATGCCTACCAACAGGAAAAAAACATAAACAATGGCAAAGTGGAAGGAAGCAATAACGCGGAGATCAATTGTAAAATCCCTACGTACCAAGCACTCGATGGTGAGTCTCCTGTGATAGACATGGTTCGATGTAATGAATCCTGATTGAGTCCGGCAACCCTGTGGACAGACATTGACCGATTTACAGACACTCTGGTGAATGATGATGCAACCCCCAAGAGAGACGCTGATTGACAGTATTGATTACCGGTCATGGGTCCCGTGTCCATGTGGATGAGCCCATGACGATGAGGCACGCAACTCGTTTATTTGCGTTTTGGTGATGTTAAACAATTAACCAGCCAATACCGTCTTGCGCAATTCCCTACTTCAAAACCAAATCATGTGCAACGGGTGCTACACTTACTCGTTAGAAATGCCATTTCCTGCGCTTTGTAGGGAAATAGACTCAGGGGTATAAGGAAAGGGCATCGACGCAGCACTACGCTGACGTGACCCACTTCACTTCGACGTCCATAGGTACCTAGTGTGTGATCTAGCTAGCATTTCAGCACCGATACATCTCATCTTCGGCAACGCCTGCACATCTGGAGCCACAGATGGGTAATCTATTAGCATAAAAGTGGTGTTTTCACCTTCTCTTAGTGGCTCTCCATTCGTCTGACCAAAACGCTTTCTTCTAACAGCATAGCCATCTAAAGTTATTCATTTTACACTATTTGAATGCTTTCTGTGAGCACTGTAGGCAGATCCATCTTGGCCAGCCTCATATGTCCACCGCATGCTGCCAAAATTGACCTCTTCACGTTCTGAGTCGAGGAAAGGAATAGCAAACAGATCAATAGTTGAGAAAATAGACAGATAAGTTGGCAGATAGAGATTTACAGAATGACTGGAGGCCCATTAGACAGCCAACACTAGCTTCGCCGCTTCACCTAGCCTCTATCTCTACATCTCTACCAACCGGCCAACTAAGTGAATAAGCAAGAACAGGGGTGCAGTTAAGTAACGGAATGAACCTAGTACTTTGCAAAGAAATCCTCCCAAAACAACACCATTAATAGGAATGATGGTGGAAAAGGATATCACGAGTAGAGACGGAAGCAAGGACAAGACACTACTTGTGACGACTGCCGTATCCGGGGTCTCATCGTTTCGGTATATACGCCGCAAAGTACGTGGCGTGTCGCAAAAAAAAGCACTTGTGCGACAGACACAAAGCCAATTAATGTCACGGGACTGGGGTGCAGGCTGGACCACACTGAGTACCAGACACTTGCGCCCATTGCCCTGGGCATGTCTATGTCGGTGGCATCCCCCCCTCCTCCCACCCCCCCCCCCCCCCCAAACTACCTAGTGCACCTGCAGCTCTACTGCATCGGACACAAGCATGACAGCACTCATTCAATTAACGCCATGTGCAATAGACCAGTCATGTTCCCGAGTGTGCTTTGAACGGTAGAACCACAAGTAGTGTGCGTAAATAAGGCAGCTAGACATGGCGATTCATTCCATTCCTTTCCCCTATGAGCAGCTTCCATCTTAACCATTGTTGGCAGCAATAATGCGATCGTAATGAAGCACTCGCCACGAGAGCGTCAGGAAGGTGTTACTTTTAGCATCTCCGCCAATTAGATGTTCTGACGCAGACGAAGCGATTTCGACATGACCACTCATCAGGCAGGACTGTACAAACTTCCCAACGCCACATCTCATACCACTGAAGTGAAGCTGAGCAAGAAAACCAGGCAGGTGGGTCCATAGACAGCGAGATAAGTAGATTCCCCCACCTTCGCCTGTCTATCCACCCAAGCCTCCACCAGCCAATTAACCCAATCAATAGATAAGTGAAAAGAGCGTAAGCAAGGGAGCAGATGAAGCTTAACGTTTGCCAGTGCACATTTGCCTGTGTCTTGGAGATGCCCACCGGCTACTAGCTGTCAAGACTATTAGCATAGCTAACCGTCTCCGCGACCCTTCAGCCAACCATTAGCCCCACAGAAAACAGCTAAAGCCGAAACTACCATAGTGCTACAGCAGGAGTGGAAAATCGAGGCAATCAGTGGGTTGCCTTCCAAGTCGTCACCATTACAATGCGTTTCCAATACACACTTCATTCATAAGCCTCATTCAAAGGATGCTTCCTTTGACAATAATAACGGGACACAGTTCGGTGGTTTACACAAGAAACACGAATCAGGCAGATTCAAATACCATCAGCAGAAGAAACCAAAAAAATTGCTCAACATTCAGCAAAACTTGAGTGCGCCCAAAATGCGCATTCATTTCCGAGATGGTCCACCTCGAACCTGCTCAACAATGGAAATGAGTAGAGCAGTAACATGCTTTCTATCCACAAGTAGAATAATTATAATCTACGTACTTGATACAACTGTGCGTAGTGTCTATGCTACTGTTCCGAATGTGGAAGAACACCTATCTGGAACCGATAACTACAGTCCATTGCAGATGCCCACACGTGCAATGAAACAATCTGCCGTATTCTACCCATCACTCAATTCGGTAACTACGAATTCACTATACTTTGTGATAAGCACAAACAACTTGTCCCAATCAAAATTCTCAAGAAGCACATGCATATTCATTAAAACACGCTAAATACAAATTTTCCTGTTCAGATTGGAATGAAAAAAAACGATTAATAGACGAAAATACACCATCTACCCTTCTAAACGGAAAGCGATAACAAGATATGCGCAATGGACAAATTCAGCCAGAAGTCAAGAAGCAGAAAAGTTAGAACCGCTGACAATTAAAGCAACCCGGTGCTGGGTGAAAGCATCGAAACAACTGGCAGCAGCAAACAAGCGGAACACGTGGGAAATGGGAAAAGAAGAGACAGTTAGTCCCAATCCAGTCTTGGCTTCCCATAGAACGTACTGTGACTGTGGCCAACGCGGAAAAACTATATCTCGAACTTAGACGTGACACCTCATCAAAGTTAACAAAACGGCAAATAGCGTGCATAAATAGGGGCTTTTTAAATGTGCATAAATGTGCACCGAAATGCACCTATTAATCGGCGAGTCCCTTCCCCCATGCATCCACAATTATCACACTCATTGACGTGGCTCCCATTGTCTACCGCGTCACAAAGCAGAAGCCATGACACGGCACCGCTTGCACCCTACTTCGTCGCAGACTTCCAACAACCTCGAAAAATTCCCATCAGTGAGCGCTGACTGGCAAAACCCCCTTCAGCGGCGGCACGGCCTTAACGAAATACTTGTCATTTGCAGACTCGGAAGAAAAACTGCTAATGTACTGCTTCATTTGTCAGTCATCTTCATTTTGCGCGGTAAAATTGGGTGTCTTCATCCACCACTCACCTGAGCCACCAAACACTCCATCCGAGGCACATCTTTGAATCTGCAGGAACAAAGTGAGATTTAAAGAAACAATGTCAATCAAGGCGGCAGATTGACACGCTGTGCGACGATGGAGTAAGCTACACGTTGACGCCCCAGTCGCAGCATTCTTTACGACCTTAGCCCAGGCTTGCTTCCATCGCGTCTACTGAAGTTACAGGAGACGACATTCAGTTCCCCAGTAGTGAAAATACTCAACTGCCATTTCAGGAGGACTGCAGATATATTAGCGTCTAATAAACACGATGAATTCGACTCATGTGGTTATTGTAACAATTTGGATAATGTAGCTGTCACATCGCATTTGTGAATAGACTTCGGGAAAAGGATACACAACGAATTCATTGAGGCACAGCACAAATCACACCAACTTCTAGACTGAAGTAGAGAGCACGAAAGAAGCCAAAATTCAAATTCAACCTTTTTCAGCGATTCCTTGCAGCATATTAGATGCACCACCACAGGCAGGTGCATTCTTGTCATGCTTAAAGTGCAAACCATCGTTGACTTCACGCAAAGCCCAAAATAAAACAGTTTCTTTCCTTATTGAACTAACAGAGCTTATCCAACCGAAAAATGCCGCAACCAAAACAGGCGACGCGCCCGCCAAATCGGCAGATGATATACCAAAGACGACTGGTGACATTAAAACTGCAAAGATTGAAGAACCACTGTCGGGCAAATAGCATTTAATTTTAAGAATTCTTGAAAGTATCCAAAAGGCACAATTAAGCTTGGCCTTAGAACAAATGCTAAAATTCATCCTTGCGAGTGTATAAAAACCAAAAGCAGTTCATCTTCGGAAATTGATATACAGCTACGAAAAATTGCATACTATTACATAATGTTACAAACCTATTAATTTAGGTGGCAGGACACCGATACAGTCCTTACAGTTAGTGAAAGGGTGGCCTCTGTCGTAGTTATTAAACAATAGAGAGCGAGGGCAAATGCAGTTCAGCCTCGGAAATTGATTATTTGAAAAAATTGCATCCTACCACAGAAAGTATCATACGTCATGCAAAATTGACCGCTTTTATCCTAAAAAAGGGTGTCAGAACATTAGTGAGAACTGAACCGCTATTCTCGAGCAAACTGGCCATATTGTTACAAACTTATTAACTTAGATTACAAGCGATCAATGCAGCCCTCACGGGTAGTGAAAGGGTAGCCGCTGTCGACATCATTATTACACAATGGATAGGGATGTAGCGCGTTTCCCGTTTGTTTCTTGTCTTTTGCCTCAAAATCATTTGAACGAAAAGGTCAGAGCTAACAAACCTTATTGCAAAGTTTGGTTACTCGAGCTACTATCTTCCGTTTCGCCTTTTAAGGAATTATGGCGAAACCTTCATCACTAAGTGCGCGATGGCTACCTCTTCATCTCTCAAAGTTCCATTTTGACAGCAAAAGTATCGCGCAAATCCTTCGTCTTACTAGCCCTGTCTTTGGTGCTGTCCTTGTTAAATGCCTTTCTTCCAGTCATTAAAGTTCAAAATTCACTTTTGCATCTGATTAGTGGCGCACCTTTGCAGAATCACAGATACAATTTTAAGCGATTGATGGCTATAAACCTAGCAGTGCGGCGTAGAAAAAAAACAATTGGTAAGGGTTAGAACGTTCCCACATGGCATGAACTGCAAATGTTACAATAGGCGGAAGCAAGTGCGCATTAAATCGCAGGGCATCTTCGCCTCCTCCCTTGCTCCCCATGCAAGTTAACAACCACACCCCAGCAATAAGTCATCCCACTTAACGCTCACACTTGTGGACATCATGAAAAACCAATGCATAACATGATGGGCCTTAATAATATCACCTCACGCCATGCCGTTGTTGTTGTTACTGGTAAAGGTCTCAAAACCTGACTACTACCACAGATTGAAAAAAAAGTGCCGAAAGAACAAGCAAGAGTGGTGTAATTATAAGCCTATGATGAGATCCCACTCAACTTGTGCAACATGCACTGCCTCATGGAGGAGTACTTACCAAGGTAACGCCCTCCTCTCCTTTCCCTTTCCACTGCATGCCTAGCACCCACACACGCCGCATCCAGTCTTCCATGATGTTGGGACCCTTTTCCAAGCAAACAGCCGCGCCGCTGCCTGCCTGCTTATGCCCTGCGTGAAGGAATAGTCCACACTGAGAAGGATGAGGAGAAGCAAGAAGACTTTCGATAGCACTCATTGCTCCCCTAATAATTGTTTCAACACCACAGCTGTCGTTGCCGACAAGGACGAATTCAAAGGCCCTCGGTGCAGTCTTAGTGACTTCCCATGGATCAGCTTCTACGTCCACATTCCCCCTTTCCATTATTGCCATCGTCGACAACGATGTGTTATTGTTAACAGGCAGCCTAATGAGTCCGTGACGTTGAAAACTGCCACGTAGCCAGAGTTGCAAACAATAGCGACGAGGCAGCCAGTGTTAGTCAGAGGCCGACTATTGCAACAAACAGGTACTGTACTTACAAGTTTTGCGTACAAAATTGACACCTAGTGCTGCTCACTCACGTCCCCATGCCTGTCACATAATAATGCTCCAGGTGAAGCAATCATTCCCTTTCGCCGTACTTTAGACCCGCAACCACTTTGGCACCATGTAAAGCCAAGTGCTTGGTAGGTTCTCCTTTCCACCTTCAATCACAGCAAATGGGATCTCATTCACCACATCATTCCCTCCCTATTCAAACAATCCCCCACCTAAATATCCAATTCAATCAATCCCCTCCACCTCATTGATCAGCAGAGCGAACGAACACGAAAAAGTGTTGCCATCCAACAACCACCAAAAATCGTCAAATTTTCCCTCGCGAACCTCATTAACAAAGAATAGATTCCTATACACATAGGCACCAAAATTCACGAAAAGGGACCACCTATAGTAGGTATGAAAAAAACCTCTGATACGCTTCTCCTCCTCCCCATCTTTTCAGTGTTGACACAATCACCAGCGCAACTCATTAATGTGATAATAAGTCCACCCTCTCCCCCCAATCCCTCAGTGCTACACTCCAGTTAGTCTCCTGAGCTTGTGAACATGCCATCCTCACCCAATGCTTGTGCTCAACTACACAAAAGGTCACACCCACCGCTATACCATCCAACACACAACGCCAACGTCCATCCCGAAATCCAAATTGCACAACCGAGACAAAGACGCCTCTGCCAATGACTTCACGAACTTGTATTGCCTACCACTCCACAGACTCATCAAATGTTACCTCACTACCACCACCACCGCCATCACCATAGTAATTTTGTAGCATCCAAAAAGAATAAAGGCAAACAATGGAAGAGCCGATGTGTGAATATCCAATGTGCTGCAAAGTTAACACCATAAAACATAACCACTGATAGGAGAAAACACCTCAACAAGCAAGTGTTTGCGAGTGCTACGAACTACAGGCTGCGCAGTGATGCAAAAGCTCCTCACTAGTCACTCCTTCCTCCGCCTCTGCTGTGTCCATCTTGCTCATACATCGAATCATGCCGTAAAAGCTGAACCTACGATTAGGCCATCACCGAGGCCCTCAACACAACACGTTTTGCAAAAAACAACCCTAGTCCCCAAGTCAATGAGTAGCGAAGCCGCCAAGTATCTCACGCCCTCCACATATATGCATGTGTGCTCCACTAACACGGATATCATAGTAATGAAAGCAATGCACCTTTTACCACACATAAAATGTGAAAGGATCTACGAATAAATGACAAAGCATGCTCCCACCCAAAATAAGAACATGCATCGAGCTCACTGCTGCACAGAAGAGACAGCTACTGCCCACTAACTGCAATCCAATCTTAACTGAGGAACGTGCGAAGCGATACCTAAGGCGAGATTCAAAATTCATTGCCGCCTCACGATGCCTCCATTCTTCGCAAAACAACAATTTTTGGCGAAAACTTCAATGTTCAACCCGGCAAGTAAAAAGGAGAATATGACGAATACTTATCAGCAAAAATAATGGGTAGATGCCAAGCACTTGGTAAGGTAAAATTCCCTCTCAACAAAATTACGACTCATTAATCAAAGTCCAGTCATTGAGAAGCAAACCAGTTAACAAATTGTCAAAACAACCTTAACATACCACACGAAGCATTGTACAGCAAGAAATCGACGTAATTAGACCTTACAGTTGGAAAACAAAACATCTTAACAGTTACATTATGAAGCCTCCGCATTTACTCTAGCAGGTAGACGTATAATGGGAGCCGATCAGCATACAACAGACCTGATAACGACTAACAAACTGAAACCAATACTCACCACATTCCGGACTTTTTCGAGCAAATCCAACCCCAATAACCGAAAGTAACGGCCACTGAGACGCACACCACTTATGTGATTCACGTTCAAATCTAGCCAATCACGTTGCCCTCGTCCGATAAAACATATAGACTTCCAATTTTTGTGCATTTTTATAAGCGGTAAATTAATAAAAATGCCCCAACTTTTCACTTGAAGCAGTAAATTAGAAAAAAATTTAGGCAAAATCTTTGGATTAGGCCTGAGTAGGAAAATTGGCAACAAAACCTAGGTATGACAACGCCTTAAAACAACGTTTAAAGAACCGCAAACTTATATTTGCAATCTAGTTAACAATGTGTAATGATTGTATCCTGTAAATGTGCTTTGTAGGCCTTAGGCGGGGAAACAATTTGAACCTCGTGGCGGAGCGGCGTGGAGACTCGCAAGAGCGTGAATCTTCCCCGGCCTGAATCCCGTATTTCGCCTCGCTGTATAATTTTTTTACCTTTACAATAAGGATGTCGAGACATGTTCTGACTTCTACTAATGTGGGCGACCAGAAGAAGAGGAACCCTCTACAAATGTAACGCTTGCTTTGACTGCTTACTTTTATATCCTAACTGTTGTAACGTTTGGTATTTGCAACTAAGTTGATTTATAGAGCCGATTACAGCGTACTTCCATTTACGATATATTGTGGCTTTGAATTCATTCAACTGCTTTATGACTTGTGTGTGGAGGGTTCCTCCTCTCCCTCCTGGTCACCCTTGATATTAGAAGTCTGTGTACATTTAGACATCTTTAATATATAAAGGGGATGATGAATACAGCTAAGCGAGATATGGAGTTTAGGCCGAGGACGTGTCGCGCTCCAGGGAGTCTCCGCGCTGCTCCGTCACGTGGTTCAGATTGACTTCCCGCCTCTGGCCTACAAAGCGCATTTAAAGAATTAAGTATTACATGTGACAGGAACTTAAATAACTGTTACCTGAGGTCTGATGCTTAGGTAAGCGAACACGCAGAATCAGAAGGAAGAATTGAATTAACGAAGTCAAAGTGTACAACCCAAAGCTCAAATTCAAGCTTACATGGAAGATAATGAAAAAAAACTAGAAAGCACCAAATTACTTACGTGTGTGTGAGCCTAAACAAGGATTACATCGAAAACACTTGCCTTGGGAGGATACCACACATAATGACGCAATAACAAGGCCCTCAGATTGGGTTGGTGGTCAATCGAGAGGCCAAGCAACGCATTGGTAAGCACTAGGCAGGGTAATCAAATGTTGCAGAGGACAAATGCCGTTAGCAAGGAGTCCTGTTAAGCAGGGTTCTAGACCTCCTCCTCAAATATGCAGACAATACCTGACAGAGGCAATAGATGCCTCAAATGAACACAAAGTCCAAACAATAATCTCTCCTGGGAGGTTAAATATCTTCCACATTGGTTATTTGGTGCTTATTTTAGTTTCGTAAATTAATTTGGCCAGGTATCTTTACACGAAATATGGTCGGATTCTGAGCGCCAATGTCATCGCAAAGTCCTTACCTGTGCAGCGGAATTTAAAAAGTATTTGAGGTTGAAGAGAGCCTCGTCTTCCATGAATTGCGTATATGCATATCCTCTAGATTCTTGTGGCATTTGCGTGCATTTAAAAGATTGGAATTAGACTGTGACTCTTGTGAAGTGCTTCGTTTTTAAATGTTAGCACATCTGATGAGGAGTGTTGGAAACTGCTACCAAACCAGGTAACTGTAAACTACACCAGATGATAAAAAGGTGGGGGAGGAGGAAGGGGAGGTGGGGAAGGTATGCCTTCATTCAGAAGCAACCGGTGTCCTTGTCATTTCCTCAGTAGCCATCAGCGACTACTACGACGGCGACGCACTAGGCACTGCCTGATCTTGAGAAGTAAATGAAGGCTTGACGTCCATTTGAGTGGTCTGTGGGGAGGAGGACGGAAGCATTGTTCGCATCTTGATTGGGCCCAAGAGTCGAAGCGGGATGAATTGCCATTGACCGTACAGAGCTTGCTAACAAGAAACATTGTATATAGAGAAACCTACGAAACAGCCTTTGAAGGCATTCTTGTAAGCATAGCTTGAAGCGCGCATCGCGATACCTCTACCCTCTTCATCACAATAAATGCGGTAATATTACCTTTTCAGCACACTGCGGCAGCATGAGGAGCCCCCTAACTTTCAAGATGAATGGGAGGAAAATGTCTGCATGCATGCATGCATGCTCGCCTACTCAAACCGCCATCAGCACGACCCTTAATACAGGAAGGTAAGGCTTAAATTTACGAACAGCGTGTGCTCCAGACAACACAGTCCTAACAATGGCAACTAGTGGTGTGAATGCTTCAGTAGTGTTACCAAAGAGGGTTCAGGAGGAGGAGGAGAAGGAGGGCGATTGCTGTTGCAACTCCCTTATCCCATCCGACGTCCACCTGCTCATACTCTTCTGCTGGAATGTTATGGATGCAGAGTTCGATTGCTACTGAATTAATGCTCAGTAGCAGTTGCACATCGAGGTGGATATTGGATCGGACATTGGCTAGGGTAGCAGGAGGGTTGAAGATAGTCCGAGGCCGAATGAAGGGGGCGAGGAGAACAAGAAGGAAAAAAGGGGTGTCCATCTGCATTTGATTTGCTAATTAAAGCACTCTGCCACGTAATCAACAAGATGATGGTGGTATTTCATAAAAAGATGCTGTCATTGGAGAGTCGTGAGCAAGTTCCACAAAGTAATTCGATGGAAGGTAAGAAGGAAGAGCACCCTTTTCCTTACCGTTGCCAAGCCAACTATCACCTCTTTAACAACTAGTCGTAAGCGATGTGAGGAAGAAAGGTGATTGAGTGGAAAAATCCACCTGCCAGACGATGACTTTGCTGCGTACCTATCTACTCACCCACCCATCTACAAAGTCCCGCAAGCAGTGTAGTCGCTTGCACTAGTCAATCAAACTACACATCAAGGCTCTCACTTAAACGCCTTGTCGACTTCTCGTTACTGATGAGCCAAATCTGACCCAGCCTAATGGATTGTGACATTGCCACCGCGCACAAACCTGCTACACGCCTCTACGATATCCCCATTAGAATAACTTTATTAGCATTTGCAGCTGAAAGCCTTAAGAAGTAACGCGAATCCGCTCAAAGGACGTGACGAGGTCATGGAAGGAGCCTAGCCCTGAATAATGGTGTCCGTTTTCCTGAATCTCCTGTCTCTCCCATACGACAAGCTGTATGGATAGCAAATTGCTTTGCAGCAACTGTCCATGAATGAAATACCAACACTCATATCCCGCATTATAATAATATTGAGTTGTAACATGCACTCGAACAAAACAAACACAGTAAAGAAAGCATCATTAGATTCAAAGTTCATGCCACGTTAATTTTAAGGAAAGAATTGCCATACTAAAGGGGATGCTGTATGTCTAGTTGTAATTTTTTGTTTGTTTGGGCTGCTGGTCTCGGTGAGGGTCACAGAGGTGGCCATATTGCCCTAGCTGTGTGGGCTGGCCTCCGGACCATGCCAGCAACTCATTTCCCGCTGTCTGGTAAATATATATATATATTCTACTCTTGTATTCACTAGTGTTTAGCACACATATTATGGTCTAAATGTTTGTTAACTGCTGTTGATGAAGACATTACGTTGCCTCCCCTTGGTCTCAATCTATTGCGTGTTTTCTATTTACAATTTACCACTTTTAAATGCATAATAAACGTGCGATTTTGATGCAGCTAAGATTGCTCTACTTGGCATATCATTTCGTACGTACAGTTTCGTGCAATATAGCATTGTCAAACGATGATTAATGTAACTTGTACATGTAGTGGAGCAGGGAGGATCCAGTTCCAAGTTTGATGAAGAATTTGTGATGTTCAAAAAAAATGGGTGGAAGACGTTGATGTCAGGTTTCGTCTGAAAAGAAAAGTAGAACAAAATGGAGGAAAATTTTACTGGATATAGATTAGCGCGTATGGTGAATGATAGATTTTATTCCAATAAGGTCTATAAAACTCAATCCTTTGGTCATGTATGTTTATTGCAATGCATCACGTATCGTTTGAGACCAAAAATAAATACATTTAGTGTTTGCGATTTTCAAGTGAAACAAGTCTTTAGTTAATTATCTAGCACATTATTTTCGGGATAATCAGCAGTAACGGCTTATCTCCTCGTTGGCAAATTGATCCGTTGCTACACTAGAATCACATGGTTTCCGCAGAAATGGGCCATATTTTCTTGAGGGGCTTGTCTTGCCTACCAAGAATTACTTGGTGAAAATGAAATTGAGGAACATGAATTTCACTGGAATGCACCACGTCTGACTGGAGCATACCTCGCTAATCATGAGTCCTTTAACGAGTGATTCAACATCAGAATTCTGTCTTCGGCACTATTTTACCCATACTGTAGGTAGCAATAAATTGCATTTTATGGTTTCTTATCATGTCAGACATGCATAAACTGGCAACAGCTATTTACTGTACAATTAAACTTTACTGTTTGTTCCCAAAACATCAATAATTAATGCGCAGAAAACCGTTTCATACGAAATGATCTAGTACCCGCATCTGTAAAATTTTCGTAAATTTTATTTAACAGCTATAGTTAGGGGCCTTCAAGGCAAGGCGGGAAAAAGATTTAGTTACGAAGGAACTGCTCACAGCATTCCGCCGCCATCGGAAAGGTCAGAATGGAATTAGCTTTTGACTGGTAGCTGAGATCAATGCACACATAAGGCAGTACGGAAGTGAAACGATGGCGAACCAGCCCAAGTACACTGCACTGCAAGCATTCCTCACTTTGGCCTCTAAAGTGATTCCAATAAAGCCTCGGCTATTAAACTGCTACGATGCCAAAAACGCAGATCTCCTCTGCACACGTAACACTTTGTGCCACGCAGCTGTACTCAGAGTGTGCATTAACAAACAGTCAGAGAGCACAAATATTGTACTGCGCAATATTTTGTTCATTGTAATCTGTGATGAATTAAGACTAGGTTTCAAATGTTAGGTTACTTGCGTTTCAGTGGATTGCAGTTCAATTGTAAGGCATTTGCTGCTTAGGAGTGAACACAATGTAATGCGAATGATTTCAGCACGAAAACTGGTATAGCATAAGTACAGAGCTACGAACTGTTTTCGTGGTTTCACATCTGCAATCATTCAATTCTGTACTCAGGTGCTTCTCCTTTTATCGTTGATATTTGTGATATTCTTCGTATTGTGCAGTAAAACTTAGACAGGACAAACAGTTGAGTTGCCTATTCTGGCGAAGAAAGCTAAAATAGCACAAGCATGCAAAACTGCACCATTCTCTGTTTATTTGGATCCAGAATCGATCCGAATTTTGACGCAGCAGCTTGTCTTATTTAGCAGTTACTTGCAGCAGTGCTTGCGCCAAATTGTAAATAACAAGGTTTGACCGATGGTAGGAGAGCCCTCAAATAATCGGGTACCTTTGTGGCCAGAATTGAGCCGGATTGAAAGTCATATGCATGTTTCATTCTGTAAATGCCTTCAACAAGGACATCGAGGAAATCTCTTTTTTCCCTTTTTTAATCTAAAATTGGCCGGAAATAAAACCCAGCATCCTGCTTCCTTCCGTAATTGCTCGCGACAATTCTTGTTCTAAACCTGGCAATTTTGACGCGTCCGATATGTTGGGATCCTGTTCTGGCAAAGAAAGCTGCGATAACGCAAATGCTTGCAAGTTTGATCCGGAATTGATCAACACTAAACTTAGAAGTAGGTTCTCTTTTGCAGTTGCTTATGTAGCTCCCATTTTACGATCTTTCAAAATAAGTGTGGTCGAGGCGTAATGATCCTATTTTGGCAACGAACTCGGGAATGGCAAGGGTGCAGAGCTCCGATTGTTTTTGTCCATATTGAGGATCAGCAACTCGTTACCTNCCCCTCCCCCTCCTCACTTGCATCTACATTCTTCTACGCCTCCTTTGCTGTCACATTCTCTTACTGCTAGGCATCCAAAATGAGAAATTTCTGAGCAAGTCTCACAGTGCCTTGCGAAATGTGTGCGATTTGGTAGCGTCAATCCCGACACTGCCACTGCTGCTATTTGTGTCGCCGCCTCGAATGCTATTAAAGACGATTGCAATCGGCTACCTCGCCAAATAAGACGGAGACGTGCAAATGGGTCGTTCTACACGCACCAGGACAGTACAGATGTGAGTATCTCATCTCTTCAGTGCAATTCTAAAAGTGTATTTGATCAACCGTCTGTATAATAACCCGTATATTCCAAATGACTCGTAAAAACATAAGCTCAACTTTCCACATTTCCTCCATCTTCTGCACTCGACTTGCTACTTGACGAGTAGCTAAAGTTGGTCAAACTAGTGCGATAAATAAACACTACATAATCCATCTTCCTTGTTTCCTTCTAAAGCACAAATCTACCAGCATCGAAGCAGTCCTTTTCACAGCACTTGTGGTGATTGTAAGCACTGTACTTGCCAGAGTACCGACTCTTAGTTCGACACTTTTTATCAGTCAGTCCCATCGAGGACTTGTATCTTCAAGTTTCCCGTTAAATGTCGCAGAAATTGTAACTTCCTTAAATGCTGACTTTCTTTTTGTTGCCACAACGACCACAGCTACTATTGTTGCGTCTCCAATCACGTGATGTACTACGCTCAACTTGCATTAATCCTTGCCATCTCACGGTAAGAAAATGCGAATTGGGTCGTATTACAGCAAATTTGAGTGTGCAAGCATCTTCCACTGGCAGCATTTATAACAGTGGGAAGCAACGGTCCCACATCTCCATGAACCAGAACTCAGTGCAATTACATCCTCAATAGGCATTGCGAACCGCTCTGTTGTTTCCATTTCCACAGTCTCTCTCTCTTGCGTTTTTCCACTTAGAAGCTCAAGAGTGAATTAGCCTCATACTAACTCATTGGCGGCCTGTGACAGTATGACATTGAGAGATTTGACCATGTTCCCCTCATCAGGCGATTACAAACGAAACCCCTTGCTTAAAACCATTGCGCTACCGTGATTATGCTGCGTCGATCTGGTTTAGTACACATAAGGGTGATGGAAGCAAAAAGCTCGGGGCCACTGACTCACTTTGTCGCGTTTTCATTGTCTATATGGAATTGATGCTGTTTAGACATGTGTGCACAATTCGCTCTCTCAATCTCCTTCTCATTTCGTCATTCGAACAGACTAAGCTTTGATAGATTCCAATTCACCGACGCCTACTTACAATTGCGGCTGGAGAATGTGGTGAGCAAAAGCATTGCAAAACACGTAAACAGCTCTTTAGTTTCTCCATCTACTTTGTATTTTTCTAATTTACCTTGCTTTGAGATAGATTATACAGAACTAGAATTAGAAATCATGCATAATTTGGTTTGCTTGGGCTCCGCCCAGTGTGACTTCCCAACCTCGGAATTCCCTGTAAATATAAACTCTATGCAGTAATCAATCGCCCTTACTCTCCTTTTTTTGAAGTTAAAAGATCTCACTTGATCTGGTTGCAAAATCAGCAGAAGAAATCTCTGTCTCTGCCATGGTGACCACATCTCCCTAGGTCTCCTAAAGCCCATCCGCCTCGTCCATGGTTGCCATACACAAATGTCCCAGCCAAATGCAGATGTTAGACGAGGTCGACCAACTAAATTGTCAAAAATTGCCAGAACAAGGGGTTAAGCATTACCTAATGCAACGTATCCTCTTCCAGCATCAAAGGTGACGAGAAGCGACAGCCGTTCTACGCGAGCAAGGTGGTAAAATACATTATTTTGCCATTGGATGGCAACTGTCAAGTTCCTATCACACAATGGCATAAATCAACGGAATCGCTTGACCCGATGAGGGGTAGGAGGTCGTTTGAGATGGGAACATCAACAAGCAATCAGTTATCCCTTTAAGAACGGAAAGTATTTTCTCAGTTGAATAGATTGAAATGTTGACACCAAATTTTAAACTATTTGTTATATCTCTTCACATTCACACTACGCCCTTACTGCCATTGTGGTGATCGGCAAGGCTGCGCCGAGGCCAAAGACAGATCTCTTGATGTACCAAACCTTCACGAGATCAAAACAGTAGCCGCGAGTGTAGATGAGAGCGAAGTAGTCGGATTAAGTGGTGGGAGCGAGGGTGTTTTCATGACAGCTAGGTAGCGGCATTTTCAAACAATTTATGAATTTGTCCATCAACATAACTCAAAAATGGTTCAGTGCTCCGCTTGCTCCAAAATTATTCATTTTCGTCATTGATCACTCGCTTCTGCTTGATGTCATGCCACTGCACTCTACGAAATGACCAACCCTGACCGCATTGACCCATCTCCATGCAGTGATTTAATGTTAAATGTCAAAATGCTGCGTCAAGAACAAAATTACGCTGTTCCAGCTCACAGGACTAGAAGTTAGCAATTCACCGCTAATGGTAAGTTGAAGAGATGGTTATAACACTAGCATATCTTCCTGAGAACCTTGTTCAGTGAAGCTGATTCAGAATTCCCCCATGCCATGGCCACACAAATGCAGAGGCAGTACAACACCGAATTGTGCAATCAAATAAAAACTCCTTCAATGCGTGATTCACATGGAATAAGAGCGAGAAGGAGAAAGAAGTAAGGTAGGGAAGATGGTAGAGGGCAGGAACAAATAAATAACGGGTCGAAAGTTACAGAGGATCCAGCGCTATTCATTGAAAGCATAAAACGTAAAGGAAAGGAGTTTGCTGTCTTGACGAATCAATCCGTGGAACCTGTCACATAATTAACACCTACTCTTAGCCCTTCAAAGAGTTGAGCGCGTACGAATTGCGGCCACAAACAGCCGGAATCACCATCAACCGCGGAAGCAGCAGCAGTTTGCACAAAACGAGTTTCCGATTTCTACCACTTGCCTTGAAAGTTGCATTTCCTTAACTTCCTTCCATGCATTTCATTCCTTTAGTCAATTCTTTTTTCTCTTCTCACGCAATAGCAGCCGTTCCACCGTACTGTCCCCTATAGTTGTAATGCGATGACAGCAATCGTCGTCCCGTCCTGCCATCTCTGAAGCAAAGATAAATCAGCCTTGCGAATCCAAGTGTCACAGTTAAGCACAGTTGAAGCCCCCAATTGAATATCAGTCAGCGCAGGCTTACCCACCACTTGTGCATTGCAGCCAATCTCTCGCTTTCCTCAAGGTCACCTAAGGCCCTTCAGCGCACGCCATGTTTTACAACGCAATCCCTTAGCGACAAATAGAGACGGTGGAGAAATCTGATGATAAAGCTGAATTATTTCTTATTCACAGATTCGACTCTTCTGTGAGCAAGACGAGCCCATTGATCTACAAAGTACCATGAGGTGACGAACATGGGTTTTATGATCCAACTTCTAGACAAAAAGTGGAAAAGGTGTCGAGGCATATGGACTGGTTCTAGCAGCCAAATTTCCACTTACTTCGGGGTATTAATCTCTTAACAGGATAAAATGGCAACCCAATAAAAACGGTTTTCTACGGGGTGCGTACTTACTGATACTAGAATGTTGGTCAATGGAAGACATCATGTACTGTGGCATTGTAGGATTTCACAATCGATACAATTCTCTTGGAAGAGCAGTAACTTATCCCCTTTGCTTCTTCTGGAGATCAATGTCTCCTCCTCAGGTTGAAGCAGACAAATGTGTTAAACACTCATTTGGCTGCCAGAAAGGGGGTAGATCTACTTTATTCATCACAAAGCTCTTAACCCTCTGCCCATGTCCGTGTGTCTTTATTAGTCATCCAGTTATCCATCAAAATTGCTCACCTCAAAATCTCACGTCCTTTAAGCGATTCACCCGTTCACTGTACAGACCGCTAATAAACAGTTCTGAGTATCCCCTCACATACGTCAAGCATTCGGTTTGACATTGTGTGGGAAGCCTTGTCAACTCAATCCTCGAAATCATCTTCCCAAATACCTCTGCCTTTTTCTCCACGTCAAACCCACCAACACCTGCTTCTAGCCAATTGCAAATCGCTCGGAACCTTGTTTTCCCACTCATGCCTTTCAGTAGTTTGCTTTCCAGCATCGTCTCGAAGTACTGGTTGTTGTCTGCATCAGTATCTCCCTTCGCAAGCACAGATCTTCAAAATGTTTTGCCATCAGTTGAATACACAGTGCATCAGTCCACGTCCCAGCGTAGCATTGACCATCGACCACACCTCTGCCACATTGTCTAGAGAGATTCTTTAGTCAGCCAGATTTTATCACTGAAAAAGGCTTCCTCCACCACGTTCTTAAAAACTCCACAGCAGAAAGCCATTTCCCCGGAGCCGAGATTGTGCCAGTGGATACAGTTGTGTAGCATTCCCTGCAAACATCATAAGTCTGCTTGTGTATGCATAGTTGATGACAACCTCGACAATGCTAAAAGAGGGTGAATGAAGGAAGCGATAATCACGTACTCTGTAGAAAACCGTTTCCACTGCATTGCCATTCCGTCCTGTCCAGTAATGAGTACTCTTGGAAAAAGTGGAAATTCAGCTGCTAGAACCGGTTGATGTGCCTTGGAACTTTTTCCATTCTTTGTCTAGAATTTGGAGCATAAAATCCATGTCCGTCACCTCACAGTAATCTGTAGATCAATGAGCTTGCCACGTTTACGGAAGACGTCAAATGTGTGAATAGGAAATAATTCTGCTTTGTCATCCGAATTCACCACCGTCTCCACTTTTCGCTAAGGGAACGCGTCGTAAAGGGCTAGCAACGTGGATCCTGCGTTTGGCACGAGACGTGTGTGCGAATGTGTGAATGAATGCAGGCGTGGCGTGCGTTGAAGGACCTTAGGTGACCTTGAAGAAACCAAGAGATTGGCTGCAGTGCACAAGCGGTAAGCCTTCGCTAGTATTCAATGGCGTGCTTTAACTGCGCGTAAATGTGGCACTTGGATTTGACTTATAATTCTTTGACTTGCTTACACGGACACTAAAGTCTCTGTTTTTGTTCTTAAACCAGGTAGCATTGACTGCAGACCATGGTGACGGTGTCCAGAACTTCTGCACTTGGGTAGTGCATATTCTGCCCTCATATCACACCCACCTTTGGCTCCAGCGAAGACTCGTGAGGTATAGTGATGGCTGCGGAAAACGAATGCAAGCCTCAATGTTCCCTGGTTTTTAATGGCAAGCCTTGAGGTGATGCGAGAAGGGCGTATGCTGCGACTGAGGTGATCCGTGACGACCTTAACAGAAGGATTGGAGATGACCTTTGGAAACTGCTCCTAAGGTGGCACTACCCGTGGTCGTGAATCATCCGGGAATGTTTAGTGCAGATGCTTGCATGAAGGAGTTCATTGCGTGAACCCGTGGTACAGGCTTAAATTATGCAAACTAACGATTAAATGTGCCCATATGAAGCATCATCTACTTTGATCATAGTTTAAACTTAGCTAATATATATATATATATATATATATACAACGGGCAGAGGGGAATAAGCTGCTGGCATGGCTCGGAGGCCAGCCCACGCAACTAGAGCAATACGGCCACCTCTGTGCCTTGATCGAAACCGGTAGTTCCAACAAACAAAGTACTACACAAAATTTCTGCCCTGCTATTTTGCCTTTTAAGGGAATCTCAGGACACTACATTGGTCACTTGCCCGTGCACCAGGACTAAGATTATTTTAGCTGTTTAGGTATATGTTGAAAAGTGATTAAAATTGCCGTGGTAAGTTAAAGTTACACTAAGTCATAAACAAAAATACGTTGTGACAGGCTTCATAAACCTAGTTGCACTAGCCAAACTTGATATTAGCTAAAACATACAAACAGATTGCCAAAAAGTTGTAAGCTTGAATAAAATTGTACTTTTTTATTCGTATATAACTCTTGCAATTTTATTTTAACGCGTTGTTATATCTAAGGCTTGTTGATTATTAGCGTACTTATGGCTAATAGATACAAATATTACAGTAGCATTTTTATGCTTAAATATGTCGCCTGAAAAGTCAGGCATTTCCAAGAACCTTTAGCCTATTAAAATACACAAAATTAGAAGCACATTTGTTTTATCGGACGAACAATAAAGTGATTGGCTAGATTTGCACGTGAAGCACGTAAGTGGTGTGCATCTCGGTGGCCATTATTTTCGGTTAATGGGCCTGATTTACTGGGCCAAGTTGGAAATCTGGTAAGTATTTGGCCATTTTTTGTTGGTTTTCGATCGCTAGCTGTCATTAGGTCTTTTACGTGTCGAACAGCTTTCTTTATACGTCTACTCGCCAGAGTAAACGCGAAGGCTTCATATTGCTAATGCTAAAACGTTTTGTTTCCCAACTATAAGGTCTAGTTGCGTTCATTTCTTTCTGTACAACAATTTTGTGGTAAATTAAGATTGTTTGATGCCTATTTATTACTTGTTTGCCAATAATTACTCCTTATATCTATATGCCTTTTAACCCATTACCTTTATCCGTTCACATGCTAGAATAGGCGTTGAAGAGATAGCTGCAGTTCCTATCAAGACTTCTTCTTGTGCAAAAATGGAGGCATTATCTGTTGCCAATGAGTGCGGTGCTCGCCTTTGCTATCACTCCACGCGTTCCACAGGTAAGATTGGGTTGCTGTAAGCGAATCTTTGCTCTTTTTGAGTAGATATGGATTCTACGTGCTCATTGACTTGGGGACCATGATTTTTTGTGCTGATGTGGGCTTTTTAAAATGTGTTGTGTAGAAGATCTCGGTGATGGCTTAATGGCAGGCTCAGCTTTGACGGTATGCGTTGGTGTCTGGGCGAGGTGGACGCAGCAGAGGAAGAAGGGGTGACTAGTGGTAAGCTTTGGCATCACTACGCAAAGCGTACTTCGCAGCACTCCCAAACGCTTGCTTGTTAGGGTGTTTCCTCCTATTAGTAGTTATGATCGGAGGCGTTAGCTTTGCAGCGCATTGGCCATTCACCCATGGGCTCTTCCGTTGCTTGCTTTTTTTCATTTTCTGATGCCACGAAATTACTGTGGCGGTGGTAGGCAATGCGGGCTTGTAGAGTTATTGGCGGAGGCGTCTCTTTCTCGGTTTTGTGATGTGAATGTTGGCATGGACGATAGCAGTGTGTGTTGGATGGCATAGCGGTAGGTGTGACCTTATATGTTGCTGGGCGCAAACATTTGGTAAGAATTACATGTCCGCAAGCTCAGTAGACTAACTGAAGTGTAGCACTGATAAGTTGGGGGAGGGGCGGACTTATTGCCACATTGATGAGTTGCGTTGATGATTGTGCTAACACTGAAAAGATGGGGAGTAGGAGAAGTGTTCCAGAGCTTTTTTTAAACCTGCTCTAGGTGCCCCCTTTTTTGTGGATTCGGGTGCGTGCGTTTTTAGTTTTACAGTTCGAGGTGTGCATTTGTCTTATTGTCTGCTAACGTTTTCGTTGCACGTAGGTCTATGCGCACTGGTATTTTCAAGATCGTCTAGAGCTCGTTTTTAGTTACCTAGACATGTGTGTGGGTGTATGTGTGTAGGGATGTCTTTTTTTGTTAATGAGGTTTGTGAGAGAAAATTTGACGAAATCTGGTTGGTTGTTGGATGGCAACACTTTCGCGTTTGTTCGCTGTGCTGAACAATGGAGTGGAGGAAATTGATTGAGGTAGGTAGGTGGAGGGTTATTTGAATAGGGAAGGAGCGATATTGTGGTGAATAGGGCCTTATTTGCTGGAAGGGAAGGCGAGGAGGAGTACTCACCAATCACTTGACTTTACATGGTGCCAAAGCGGTTGCGGGTCCAAAGTACAGTAAAAGGGGATTTTTACTTCTTCTTGAGCATTATTATGTGGTTGGCATGGGGACGTGAGTGAGTAGCACTAGGTGTCAATTTTGTACGCAAAAGTTGTAAGTACAGTGTTTGTGTGTTGTAATAGTCGGCCTCTGGCCAACACTGGCTACCTCACCACCGTCGTCGTCGGCATTGTTTGCAAGGCTGGCTACGTGACATTTCTCAACGTCGTCGTCGCTGTCGTCATCAATTACGTTGTTGTCGGCGGTGGTAATAATGGCAAAGGGAAGTGTGGACGTAGAAACCGATCCATGGGAAGGCACTGAGACTACACTCGGGGTTTTTGAATTGGTCAATGCCAGCGGCGACGGCTGTGGTGTCAAAACAATTATTAGAGGAGCAATGAATGTGGTTGAGAGTTCCCTCGCTCCCTCTCCTCCTCCTCAGTGTGGACCATTCCTTCACGCGGGGCATAAGTGGGTAGACAGTGCAGCTGTGTGCTTGGAGGAAGGCCCCAAAGTCAAGTGGAAGACCGGGTGCGGCGTGCATGGGTGCTGGGCAAGCAGCGAGTGGAAAGGTAGGGGAGGGCGGTACCTTGGTAAGTACACCCCCATGGGACAGTATGTGTTATACAAGTTGAGTGGGATCTTATCATAGGCTTACAATTTCACTATTTTTGCTTGTTCTTTTTGTTTTTTTTTTTCAATTTGAGGTAGTAGTTAGATTTTGAGGCTTTTAACAGTAACAACAACAGCGGTATGGTGTGAGGTGAAGCCGATTTGAGGTTATATTATTAAGGTCCTTTGTACGATGCATTGGCTTTTCGTGATGCCCGCATGTGTGAGTGTTGATTGAGGTGACTTATTGCTGGGGTGTGGTTGTTAATTTGTAGGGGAAGGAGGAGGAGGAGCAAGCGAAGATGCCCCACGATTTAATGTCGTACTTGCTTTTGCCCATTGTAACATTTACATTTCATGCCATATGAAAACGTTCCAACACCTACCAATTGTTTTGTCCACACCGCACTGCTAGGTTCATAGCCATCAATCGCTTAAAATTGCATCTGTGACTCTGCAAAGGTGGTGCACCACTGATCAGATGCGACAATGAAATTTGAACTTTAATGACTGGAAGAAAGGCACTCAATAAGGACAGTAGCAAAGATGGGGCCGGTAAGACGAAGGGTTTGTGCAATACTTTTATTGTTGAAATGGAACTTTGAGAGACGAAGAGGCAGCCATCGCACTCCTGGTGATGATGATTTCGTCAGAATTCCTGGGAGGAGAAACGGGAGATAGTAGCCCGAGCAATCCAAGTTTGCAATAAAGTCCGTTAGCTCTGACCTATTTGTTCAAAGGGTTTTGAGGCAGAAGACGAGGTGACAAACGGGAGGCGTGCTAAATCCCTATCCATTGTGTAATAATTGTGTCGACAGAGGCCACCCTTTCACTATCCATAAGGGTTGTGTCGATCACCTGTCATCTAAGTTAATAGCGTTTCAATTCTCACATGTGGTGCATAATGTTCTGACGCCTCTTTTAGAAAAGAATGCAGCGCAGTTCGCGTGACGTATAATGCTTTTTGTAGCTGTAGATCAATTTTAGCAGTTGTTCTGAGGCCAAGCTTGATGGTGCGTTTGTGTATTTTTAATGACTCTTAAGGTTAAAAGATGTTTGCTTGACAGTGGTTCTTCAGGCTTGGCAGTTTCGAGGACACTGGTCGTGCTTAGTGCATTGTCTGTCGATATAGTGGGCACGTTGCGTGTTTCAATTGCGGCAGCGTTTTGGCTGGATAAGTTCTGTTAGTTTAAGTAGAAACTGTTTCATTTTAGGCTTCACGTGAAGTCAACGATGGTCCGGATCTGTGGTGGTGCACTCAATATGCTCAAGGTGATTGCTGAAAAAAAATGCCGAATTTGATGCTTGACTTCCCTCCTGCTGTCTACTCCAGCCCGCAAGTTGGTTCGATCTGTGCTGTGCCTTAATGAATTCGTCATCTATCCTTTCCTCGAAGTCCATTCACAAACGCAATGCGACAGCTACATTTTCCAAATTGTTACAATAATCCCATCGGTCGAATTTATCGTGTTCATTGGACGCTAATATATCTGCATTGCCCTCCGAAAGGATACTTGGGTATTTTCTTCACTGGTAAAATGAATGTCGTCCCTTGTAACTTCAGTAGATGCAATCGGAACAAGCCTAACTCAAGGTCGTAAAGACTGCTGTGACTGAGGCGTCAACGTGCAGCCTATACTTTCGTCACAGCGTATCGACCCGTCGCCTTGATTGACATTGCTTCTTTAAGTCTCAGTTTGTTCCTGCAGATTCGAGGGTGTTCCTTGGGCTGAGTATTTGGTGACGCAGGTGATGGGAGAATGCAAACATCGAATTTTACCACGCAAAGTGGGGACGACTGGACAAATGAGGCTGCATATTGGCAGTTTTTCTTCCGACCTTGCAAAGGACAGGTGTTTTGTTGAGGCTGTGCTGCCGTCGAAGGGTATTTTGGCCATCAGCGTTCGCTGGTGGAATTTTGTCGAAACTGTTGAAAGTCTGCCACGAAGGATGGTGCAAGCGGTGCTGTACCGTGTCATGGCTTCTGCTTTCTGATGCGGTAGGCAAAAAGGGTCGCATCAATGAGCATGATGATTGTGGATGCATGGAGGAAGGGACTCACCGATTAATAGGTGAGTATAAATGCATAGTTACGCACATTTGAAAGGCCTCTATTTATGCACGCTGCTTGTCGTTTTGTTAACTTTGATGAGGTGTTACGCCTGAGTGTGAGGTGTAGTTTTTTGCATTGGCCACAGACGAAGTCTGTTCGATGAGAATCAAAGACTGTTTTGGAGCTAACTGTGTCTTCTTATTTTCTCATTTCCACGTCTTCCACTTGTTTGCTGCCACCAGTTGTTTGGGTACTTTCACTCAGCACTAGAATACTTTAATTGTTGACAGTTCCAGCTTTTGTGCTCATTGGCATCCGGTCATGCCATTGGCTGAATTTGTTCACTTTGCGCATCTTGTTATCGCTTTGCGTTGAGGAGGGTAGACGGCGTACTTTCATCTATTACTCTTTTTTTCCTTCTAATCTGACTGGGAAAGGTTGTGTTTAGTTTTTCAATGAATATGCATGTGCTTTTTGAGAATTTTAATTGGGACAAGTTACCTGTCTTTATTACAAAGTATGTCAAATTCGTACTTATCAGATTGAGCGTACAGGATGCTAATGCAGTTTGCTTCATTGCACATGTGGGCATTTGCGATGGAATGTAATTATCGGTTCCAAATGAGTGTTCTCACACATTCGGAACAGTACCATGGACACTACGCACAGTTGTGTCAAGTGAGTAGATTCTAATGAATCAGCTTATGATTGGAAAGCTTGCTGCTGCTCTACTTATTCCCGTTGCTTGGCGGATTTGAGGAGGACCATCTCGTAATTGAATGCGCATTTTTGGGCGCACTTAAGTTTTACTGAATGTCAGTCGGTCTCGCGGGTCCCTTTTGCTAATGTTATTTGAATCTGCCTAATTAGTGTTCCTTGTGTGAACCTCCGGACTGTGCACGTTTGGTACCGTAAAAAGAAGCATCCTGGGATGCTTGCCCCCGAAATACTTATGAATGGGGTGTGCATCGGAAACGTATTGTCACGGAGATGACTTGGGGGGAAGCCCATTGATTGCCTCGGTTTGTTCATTCCTCCTCCTGTATCAGCGTAGTTGTTTCGGCGTAGTCTTCGCCGACCTCGCCTTAGTCGTAGTAGTAATTAACCTTGGCTTTAGCCGTTATTTCTTTGGGGCCAATAGCTGACTGATGGGTTGCGAAAATAGGCAGAAATGTAGGTTTAGCGTCTCCCTTAGGCTAGCCAGTTTAGTATCCTTGATGGCTAATGGTTGGTGGATGTCCCTCAAGACACAGACAAATGTGCATTGGCAAACGTTAAGCTTCATCTGTTTCCTTACTTACACGCTTTTAACTTATCTGTTGATTGGGTTAATTGACTGGTAGGGGCAGGGTAGATAGACAGGCGGGGGTAAAGAGATCTGTTTTTCGCTATCTATGGCCGTGTTGGAATCGCTTCATCTTCGTCAGAACATTGGGCTGTCGGAGATGCTAAAGTAATACCCTGACGCCCTTGTGACTCGTGTTTCTGGGGTGTATTGCTTCATTTTGATCGCATTATTGCTGCCAACAATGGCTAAGATGGAAGTTACTCATAATGGAACGGAATGGAATGACTAGCTATGTCTAGCTGCCTTGTTCACGCACCGTACTTCTATTGTTTTGAGCACACACGTACATATTGACTGGTCTATTACATATAGTGTTAACTGACAGTGCTGTCATGCTTGTGTTCCGTGTAGTGGAGTTGTAGGTGCACTAGGTAGCTTGGGTGGAGGAGGTGGGATGCCACCGGCACAGACATGCCCAGGTTAATGGGCGCAAATGTCTGGTGCCAGGTTTGGTCCGGCTTGCTACCCAGTCCCGTGACATTAATTGGTTTTGTGCCTGTCGCACAAGTGCTTTTTTTTGCGGCGCGCCACTTATTTTGTAGCGTATATACCGCAGTGATGAGACCCTGGATACGACAGCGGTCGCTAGTAGTATCTTGTCTTTGCTTCTGCCTCTATTCTTGGTATCTTTTTCCACCGTCATGCCTATTAATGGTGTTGTTTTGGGACGATTTCTTCTGTTACGTACTTGCACCCCTGTTCTTGTTTATTCACTTGGTTGGTCGGTTAGTAGAGATGTAGAGGTAGAGGCTAGGTGAGACGGTAAGGCTAGTGTTGGCCGTCTAATGACCTTCCAGCAACTCCGTGGATTTCAGTCTCCCTATCTGCCAACCCATCAGTCGATTTTCTGGATCATCGATCTGTTTGTCAGTCCTTTTCTCGACCTGCGGAATGTGTAGAGGTCAATTCGGGCAGCATGCGGTGGATATGAGGCTGGTTGAGACGGACCTGTCTACAGCGTTCACAGAGAGCATGAAAATAGTGGAAAATGAATAATTTTGGATGACTAAGATGTGGGAAGAAAGCGCTTTGGTCGGACGAGTGGAAAGCCACTAAGGGGAAACATCAATTTTATGTTGGTAGATTACTCAATTTGCTGACCTTTGTACCGATTGAAGGTAAGGGAGAGGAGCAGGTGCTGCCGAAGATGAGATGTAGCAATGCTGAAAGGCTAGCTAGGTCACATACTAGGTCACGTCACGTCAGCTCAGAGCTGTGTCGATGCCGTTATGGTCCTGGATCCATTTTCCTACAAAACGTCGGAGATGATAGTTCTAACGAGTAAGCATAGCATCTGTTGTACAAGATTTGGTCTTGAAGTAGGGGATTGCACAAGACAGTATCGACTGTTTAGGTGTTCAAAATCGCCAAACGAAGGCGAAAGAGCTGCGTGCCTCATCGCCGTGGTCGTATCTACCGATCTGGGCTCATCCACGTTGGCACGGCATCAATATTGTAAATAAGCGTCTCTCTTAGGGGTTGCATCACCAATCATCAGGGTATCTACAAACTGGTCAATGTCTGTCTATCATGGAGTGCTTAATGCGTGGTTTTTACAATTGACCGTTGCGTTATTGCTTCTTCCCACTCTGCCATGGTTTTTTGCTCTTTGCTGTCGGTAGGCAAAAAGTTACTTCTCTATCTTAGCGTGGGAAGCTCTCTTATTATCGTTAGAATGATTAACGATTCAATTGCCCATGCTTAGCATTTTGTGAGATTTTGAATAAGCATTGTAATTTTAAAGTATTTTTGAGGAGGGTGATTAAAAGTTCACAGTTGTTGGTTCCCCTTTTTTCATAACGGAGGACCAATTTTGTTTTTTAATGGAGTGCCAACGAGCTCCCGTTATTCTGTTGACCACGTCTTCCTTATGGCGCCGTTTTTTACTGATTCGATTCATTTCTGCAATTTCCTCGTAAAATCTGTTTTTGAAAAAAGGATTAAAGGTAATCACCTGACAAGCTGAAGTCTCTTGCCTTTTGTTAGCTTGTAAGGAATAGACATTAATTTATTCGCAGGCTAGAGTTTTCGCGCCTCGGATTGAACTGTCACTTGCAAAGTTACGTAGGTTGATTTCGTTTCTCAAAATGTAATTTTTGCAATTATTCTGCTGAGTCGCCTTTTTGCATTGTTTCCTTCGATCTTGTATCCAAGCTTGTAATTATTTTATCAGTGGGTTCAAGTTTTGATCTCTTTTTGGCTTTGACATCTAAAATTAAGCAATTTTCATCGAGCTAGCCTCATTTTCTGTTGTGAATTCTTTTTTCTGTGCCATCTTTGCCACGAACCTCTAAGTGTTTGCCGTTCTTAGAGTAGAGATTGATAAGTAGATCCCCCACGCTTTATATGTAATAGTTGTTCCTTTTCCTAGTCCTTGGATGAGCCCTCAACATGAACTGCTTTATCTCACAATGACTCCATGCGATTTTCATTCCTACTTTAAATCTCGCTTTGAAGGCGGATGGCCTCTTAGGCCATAGACCAATGTAGTTTGTGTATTATTTTTTACAACTTATGAACCCGTTTCACGGTCTTCCGAGTTTGTTTTTGTCTAGAGCAGTAAGACGAGTGGTTGTGGTTAAAACAGTTCAAACGGTTTGGCCATGTTTGATCTTGGCTGGAATTCAGCCGACGACGACGTCCAGGCCGCAGTACGTGCGTAACGTGGCGAGCAGAGGGAACAGTTCCGTGCCTATTGCAACAGTTCGGTCTTCAAAATATCTCGATTGTGATTTCCTTTTGACCGGGCACAATGGGGGAGAGGTTGCTTTAATAGGAGACATCTGAAGGCATTGAACGGATGTGAGGCAAACGCTGGATATCGGAAAGTTTACCGAGCAACTAAAGGGTCTCAGGAATTACTACTGTGCGAGTGGGTTGGAAATCAACATTTGTGGAGTCGCCGCTGATTGGTAGGCATCTACGTTGCTCAATCGTCAAATTGCTGAATAGGTTGGCAATCGTAAACGCCTTCCTTCATGAGAAGCGTGGCTCATCCTCTCTGGTCCGTGTCTTTCTTAATAAATGGCGTCCATTTCGTGCATAACGTGACCTAGCGCTTACTACTTCACTTGATACCGTCGCATCATAATTGTTCATGCGGATATAAAACCATCACCTCTGTTAAGGCCTTATTTCCTACGTATTGAACAAGGCTGCTCCCAGCTCATGCTTGCAGTTTTCATTTAGCAGGTTCAAGTGTCGATGGTGTGTGAATCGAATGCAGGCGAGAGGTCAGCTGTTCAAAATGGATTTTATGTGCATTTTGTTGGTGTAGAAACACCGCTACCACCGCAAAGACCATGAAGACCACGCGTCAAGAAGGAAAGGGGACACTAGAAGGATTAATCGTGGCTTCTGGCAACATTCTAACGTGGAACAGCATAAAACTCTCTCAATCCTGAATCCTCACTGTTTCAAATGCCCACGTCTCCCTTGCCAAGCTGTTATTGGTGTCTCCACAGTATTGTATGTTCCTATTAATTTTACATCATTATAGTAAATTTTTCCTTTTTTCGTTTGTTTGCTAACAGAGGAACGTGGGGATTGAACAAGATTGCGTAGGGGATGATAACTGTGCTTGTTGATAGACGTGAATGAGGTGTGTGAGATGAAGTGGTCCACTCTAACGTTTCGGCTAAGGCATCACCACCTGTGGAATGGGTGTTTAAGTGTCTCTTTAGTGGAGAATTAAGGGAGTAACTCATCTCAAGCCAGGGAACCGTCTTGTGGATATGGACTGTTTGGAGTAGTGTAGGCGGTCGATTAAGTCTGGGACCTCATTCATTTATGACCCACGATCCACAGTGAAATTACCTAACCTCTACTATTAAAGAAATCCACTTCTGTTAGAATGGTTGAGAATAACGGAGGTAGTGGGTGGAAGTGATGCCAATTTCAGTGTAAAGTGTGCACACTAGAAAGAATTGTGTAGCTTTTACTAAAAAGGATTAAATTGTACACCTAGGCGATGTTCCCGTCTTGGACAGGGATATTCCACAGCATGACGTCGCTATAGACTTTGTGTTGAATGGGCTACAGGAGGTGGATTTCACCCTGAAGCTACTGAAGTGCCGATTTCTCCACTGCTCAATTGAGCAACTTTGGGCGTACTGTCTCGTCTAACTAAAGAGCAAGTGAAGACCCAAAAACACCAACTAGATCGCCACTTGAGTTTCTTTAAAAGCTTTGCAAAGATTGCAGGACAGCTGTATAAAATGCTGAAAGAGCGGGAGCGATTTTTTTCAATAAAAGAATGGGCATGATAAAGCACGTAGAGAACTGGGTCACGTGTCTACCTACGGGCCCATTCCATTTGCCTTTTAAAAAGCAAATGAATGAAGCGTTACGTTCACACTCTCTGTATTGTAGACTGGCGGTATCATTCTTGCAACAGAACCACTGATTATGACTACGTTTGATAAAGTCAACGTAGTGTCCTCACAGCATGCGTTAAAGTATGGCCTGAGTAGCTTCAATCACCTCTCAACCACCAAGTGCTGACGCATCTCCCGTGCGATGATTAGGCGGATTTCATGCTTTCAAAATAATATCATGTTCGCCAAAGAGGGTAAGATTCAGTCCTGATGAACCATCAGGTTTCGTGCTGTGGTTATGGACCTAAGGCGAATCGGTGTTGCCAAATACTGCGGTGGCGAGTCGTCACTGTGCAGAGGGAATTTCAAATTTACTCTTCGTCGCTGTTAAATTTGCGGCACCTTATCAGAAGTGATCGAAATGGTAACTTCACACAAAAGGATTCTTTTACCTTAAATGCATTAAAGGGTTGTTTAAATCGTTGCAGCCGATGCCTTTTCTTTCTTCAATTTTAAGGCTCCGCTTCTATACTTTTTGCTTTTTTCTGCTAACAAGTGCATATCTGCTTTGTTGATATCCTTAAGTTAGTTTTTACCTTTAACATCTAAACGAAGCGTTTGCAATAAATTTATAGCTTAAAAGTCAAGTCATGGGAACAGAAGATCAGAGCCTATGCTACTCCTTTCCATATTAGGCTTCAGCTATCAACCACAATCTGACAATTTTCCTTCGGTGGCTAAGCAAACTTGGCTGCTTCGCTCTTGACAACCTTTTTCCTTGTGCACCTCGACATCTTAATTGTCGCTCGGGTGATGTCTCGAGCAGCAGCGTTACAACGGAAGTGATGCAAGCTTCTTTTCCAGTCCTACTCCATCAACTTTTTGTGACGTCAATTGTGTTAATTTTCCAATTCTTCTCTTATTTTTTATCACTGGCCCAGTTAGTGGCTCGCAATACATTCAGCAGATGTCGTCTCCACAACACTGTTTCTCGACACTGAAGAAGACAGTGGTGTAAAGGAAAGATAAAAAGTGTATTATCACCATAGAGATTGGATTGGAGTTTACCGACCTGGCTTGGCATGTTTTAAAGACCTTGTTGCACATCCAACGTATAGTGTCGGCCACCACGAATTGTTTGGTGATGAGAATGAAAACATTCGCTCCAGCCATTAGCATTTAAGGGAGCTAAAATACTATCTAAGTGGCGTATTGTTGTTTCTTCTTAATTATTCTATTAGGGCCTGAGGTTCGTCCAGCTGGATAAAGTGATGGGGGAGGGAATGGGCGTGTGTCTTTCAGCTTAAAATATTGACCTTTCAATCACTTGAAATTCAACATGATCTAAGATGCAACTGCTTCGTGCATTGATTTTTAAACAATGTTGCAGCTTTCAATCACATTACAAATAAAACTAGTTGTAGAGCTATCCCGTAAGTGAAGGGAAACCTTTGCAGGCTGATAAATAAGCAAATTCAGATATTTATTTAAAGGGACTGTATTCTTTTCTCAACTCTAGCTCAAATTTGCTGAAGTTATGCAATAGAGACAACAGAATGATTATAAAGCTTTGAGGTAGTCTTGGCTATGCCCAATGCAATTTTGTCCCGGAAGCGCTGAGTTCTCAGTGCATTAACCATCTTATCTCGCAGTGGAACTTCACTGAGCAAACTACTTCTAATAATCCATTAGTCCGCAATGGTACGAGACAAAGTGCCAATCGTCCTTATCATTCTAACATACGTACGTAAGGCCTCTGACAGGGGCTGCGATGAAGCACTAATTATTTAGAGCAGAACCGATTGACACAAATCAATTTAACATCAATTGCGCTTAGGACTGCACATAGGTATGTGTGCAGACTGAGGAATGCATAAAAGTTAACCGGTTATTTAAGCTCTGGAGTCGCTTGCAGATAAAATCGTGGAATGGTCGCCGTATAATTTGTTAATTGACGAACTTTGTAAAAAAGTGGAAAATACGATCACTGAATTCGCAGTTGATTGTCAATCTTTATGGGTCATCACCTTGGATGGAGTTATCACGCATAGCTCCAATAGGATGATAAACCAAGTATATTTGCTTAGTTTTACTACAGCTAACATAAATACTACCCAATAATTTTATCCACCACACAAATAAACCTGGACATTGACCGCAAAGTTAAGATCGCGCAGAAGTCATGAAATGGGGCTAATTTCTGCTGGTGGGTGTTATGTCCTTCGCGATCGACTTATGTGTGCAATGGAAGAGATTACATGGACATTGTTGGCTAATATAGAATTTGATTACAAGTGGAAGACAAATAACTCCTTGATGTAACCGCACTCCTAAACACAATGCGTTGTCATCGTGCGTCTGCACGTGCGCGCAAACCATAAAATAACGGCATGATAAGCACCACAGATAAATCAGGTCTGAGGAATCGGTACGGTTCGATGCCAGCCTGCGCTCTACGATCTCTACATCGGCAAGGCTATAAGAGCTCATACTACATGGCTAAATTTCTCGTCAACTTTGCCGCTTAAGTAAAAAATATTATGTTGATAAGTCACATGCAATCCACAGGCTAGACGACACCTAAAATATCAGCTGAAAAGTTGGCATCACGAGAGCATCGATGGTGATCGGCAAGCACGGGTGTGGAGCTAAAAGTACAGCAAGCACGTGAGTCACACGAGACAATTAGAGACAAGGCGACTGGTATATAAGCAGGCACACCTCAGCTCGCAAGTCAGTATCAAGGAAAGCAGAGACAAAGAAATGGTGTGGGGAGGTTGGCCATGCTCGTATCCGTGGAAGTAGCAACCGTGGGGAGAGTTTGAGAAGGGTTCGCAATGTGGACAGAAGTGGGCATTGTGGTCTGTGCAGAAGCCGCAATGGTGGTCGCCGTGTGAGTGGCCGTGTGAGAAGAAGCCGCAATGGTGGTCGCCGTGTGGCCAGCCGTGGGGATGGTCGCAGCAATGGTGGTAAACAGCAACCACCACCGAGGTTGTGCCTACACCGACGCTTGTGAAGACGCCTCCACGTGCCATGGAGGTGAAGGAGCTAGCCGGTGATGTGCATGCGCTCTTCTACTTCTCTCTTGCTCTGAACGCTCAACCAATGCTATTATTCCTGTTTATCACTTGGAACTGCTTATAAATGATTAGGCATCATTGCTTCACCTTACACCGAGCTTTCATTTGGCATTTCCTTGTTGGGTTTGCAATATGAATTAGCAAATAGAAGTTCTATTCTTGTTTTTACCTGGAGGATTTATTACATAATTGGATGAAAATGCTGCCTTATCCATTATTTTCTTTAGTTTTCCTTGACTTGCATAGGCACAGTCCTTGATTTTTGCCACTTTTAAGGTTAGATAAAGTGATTGGAGGTGAAAATGCCATGGTTTTATCCTGGAGTAGATTTGGGGTTTGATTACGGTTGAACAAATGCATTCCTGCATCGACAAACATGCGACTTTTAAATAGAGCGATGGCACACACTCCTTGAAAGTGCAACAAAGGTATTAGAAATCAAGCAAAGTTGTACGCGATGCAGGAGTTTATTTGGTATCATTTTTAGCGGATAATTCTGAGTTCCTAATTTCGCACTTCATTTCGTTGATGGTTTGCGTTAATTCCATCTTCCGACCCATAGTGATCCCACATGTGAACATCGCGCGATATTTGAAGGTGCAGTATGGCTGACTATGCGATTTTCCATTTCCATCAAATTTTAGTGACAAGGGGTTGGCTTCTGCCTGTTGGACAGTGACCTGTTGAAGGGACTAATGAATGCCTGTCATCACAAGTTCAACAGCAATATTGCTTCGGCTGTGTATTTATTGGAGCATTCGCCTGTTGGTTTCAACTGAGACTTAATTATACCGTATATTAAAATACTCAGTTTCATGCAAACCACTGCCTTACTATGCCTTAGAAATCATTATAATTGCCTTCATTGTTGACCCTGATGCAAGATAACAATTGGCTCGAAATTCATCATTGCTAGCTCTATCGCAATCTTTATGAGCGAGTTCGCACTTTCGTTACTCAATCATACCTCGTGTTGATTAAACTGTTTCAATCACCGGAAGAGCTTTAGTCGCAAATGGCAACACTAAGTGCAAAACTTCGAGGGCAAGCAGTCTAGATTCAACTTCGCATTAGCATCGGTGGCTCTTCTTCATCTCCTCCGCCTTCTTTGCATGCCCTACACTGCACCAAGTTCGACCAAGTTTAGAGGCATTCAAGCAAGTGATGTCTGCCCCAACAAAACCACGCACAAGCTATGCTATCAAAAGCTTACATCAGATGGCATCGAGAGACACCACGAGACATGTGCCTTTAGCCGATCACACGCGTCAGATTCGAAGAGGTCTATCACAGAACATGCCATCAGACATGCTCTTCTCCGCGTTGTATAGTCCCTTATTTTTTATCATGTTTTGCAGCGGCATTCCTGCCATTCTGCCGTTCACCAGCATTTCCTTTCTGCTTTGTTTTACCTCTCACTTATGCTCTTTTCATCCTTTCCTCTACTGCAACCCTTTTCATCTCGGAAATTGAAGCAGATAGATAACGTGGAAACGGAGGCTGATTTCCCTCCTCTCTTTCTGATATCCTTTCCTTTTTCTTTTTTAATTTGTGCGCGCTTTAATGGCATTATATAATTTGCTCCTTGATACAAATCGCGTGGGACATGATTGTCCCCGGGCGCTACGAATGCTCTGATCTAAAACACTTAAATTTGCTTCATAAAGGCAAATAAATTAAACTTTGCCTAGCCATTTGTCCAGCTGAATAGACAACTAAGCCAGTTTAGGAATGGATGTGAGAAGGAAAGGACTAGGGCACGATGCACCACAGCACTGTGTAGAGTCATCTTACTGCACCATTTCCAATCCTTGTCTCCTCCTGCTAATTGTTTACGTAACTTTGCACCCATTTGAGTCTAGCTATAAGCACGATCGCCAATAGTAGTGTAGGTCGCCGATCCATTTTGACATCAAATCAGAGATAGGCGTAAAACACGCACCTTTGTTTTCTCAAGAGCAGTCTCTAGGACCAAATTATTGACTCCTCAATAGATTTTCACTTTACACTACGTTTACTGTGCCACATATACCATTCAGATCTCAAACATCCGCATCTGAAGGTCTATTACGGTAATTATAACTAGCTTATTATGCATGCCCTACTGCGGAAGCACTGTGGCATTACGCATGACTAGGTTTGACTAGATCTGACTCGATTGGACTGGATCAGAACAGACCACACTACCCGCCTATGCCAGGTAATGACAGGTGTGGATTAAATAGGAAAGATATGAGTAAACGGAGCTATCTTATCTATCGTGCGTGCCGCATCCTCAGACACGCCTTTTACGTCAGCCTTGATACTAATTTGGTCCGCCCGATCGACTCTATACAACCCTATGCAATAAAATGGGAGGCCCTCCCTTTCTTTTACGTAGACATTGAATAGCAAGTCGCACACTTAAGTAGAAGTCCTAATGACCTATTCAAAATGGATCTAAAGGAGCTCTCTTGTCAACGCCTCATTTCTCATGCCCTACTCTAACACACCTTTGCTGAGTAGCTCTTGTGTCTCCTACTACGCCCCATATGCTTTCACGCACTGCGCCTTGCATTATGTTCCACTGTATATGTCCACCACATTAGACCAAAGACAAAAGGGGTGCGCACACTCTGCATCTATTTCCTTGCCTTCGTTTATTTACGTTTGGGTTTATTATCAGTTACTACCCTTCCTCCTCCTCCTCCTTTAACTCCATCGACTGTTAGTGCCATATTTGTGATTTTATTTCCTATCTTCACTAGTCTTACTCCAAATTATGGCATGATACAATGATGGAAAGACGATCGCCGAAGTCAGACCAGTACGGACTGGATCATAATTCATGTGCACTGGGTAAGAGTCGACTGCTTTAATTTACACGTTCTCAAAAACGCCAGGGTCTGCGTAAATGGGAAAGCATCGGAATGTCATTATTGCTGAGAGGACCTTAAATCTTCTTCTGTTCCATTATGTCCTACTTAAACACAATCAAATAAAAGCAGATATAAACTGTTTAGGCATCAAAGCGAACGAATAAATGTTAGACTTGTCTTCTACGAGAACCTAAAAAGAGCACATCAAAGTTGGAAAGACCATAACAACAGAATGTGTTCTAAATGAGCATTGCAAATATGTTCACAATGCAATATTTAAGCACATCCAAAGAGAAGAGTTGAATAAAAGATCAGCTTAATATGAAGAGATGGTTGATTGCTAGTTAGGTGCACCACGGAATTTCTGCATTGAAAATGTTTGAGCTGGCTCCCATCATTCACGAATGGCAAGGAATTAAATCTTCTTGCGTTTTACTGCCTAATATTAGATGGTTACAACACGCGAGTTATTCAGCCCAATCACTACGTCCCTGAGTGACAATTGAACTGTTCCGTCATGCAAAAGATTAGCAAATTAAACATCTACTGTAAGGCAGTGGGAATGCATTTCTCTTAGTTACGTCGTTCAACCTTCTGTTATCGATGCGCAATCGCCGACTACTATCCCATCCCGTTTGCGCCTTTGACGGCTGCATAACCTCATCTCAATTTACCTCTTTACCAGACGGTTCACATCTTTCGGGAATTGGTCTAGCTTTGACAGTGCCCACTACATGCTTGACGATACTCCTTCGTTCCGTTTTAGTGCTTTGTCATGAAAATGTATTTGCGTAATTAGTAGCTTGTAGGGTTGTCCGCTCTTCCTATGAATGACGTGAGTCAACTGTGGCTGCAGGTCATCAAAGTTGTTCATTGGGTTGCAGCAGCTCCGAAAAGAGAGCCACAGATGTAATCTACGTCCTTTATTGGTTAGCAAAACATCTTTATGGGCTTCGGTGCATTGCTAGACGACACGTGAAGGGTCAGCACGGCCGGCTCTGGATGCACGATTAAACTGTCACAGTCGGAGTGTATTCCCCTGCAGGTTTCTAAACACATGTTGCCTTTATTACTATCTCCCTTCGCTATAATGGATGTAATTCTGACGCAATGAATTTAAAGTTTCGCCTAGCATGAGATTTGATGCACCTTACCATACTCTGCTTAATATGTTCACTTAAAATAACACAAACACTCTATTTTATTAGCGTGAGATGCCAATAAACAGAAAATGTAATGATAACAGTAATAACTAAACAAAAAAGAGGTAATTGCAATAAAACTCGATCCTGCCTCTTTCTCCTCGTAACACGCCTATTGGTGTGCAGATTACAAGATCTGTATGGCAAAGATCAAAGAACTGGTGGCTTAAGGTAAAGCGATGTGGTTTCGTGTGCACTGCTCTGCTCTGTTTTGCTTTGCGCTTTGATGTGCTGTGCCGTGACCTAAAGGAAGGCTGAGTGGCATAATGTGGCATGAAGCGAAGAAATATGCTGTGAGATTAGTTTTACCTTCATGATGCTGTTCCTCTCCGTCTTGGTATTCACCAATGGGCAAATCCTCGAGACAATGCGATAGGAACACAACCCTTCGTTGAGGGTTGAGCGTACTTACAAAACTTGCCATGTTCAGAAAAATACAGGGCATCTCACTGGTCCCAATTAAGGAACCACTACAGGAATGATAAATCAAAGAACAGATTGTACTTATGATCGCAACTCAGATGGTCGAGAAGAAATAGCACTACGCAGCTGCCAAGCCACCACTTTGAAAGGTTTTTCTGCCAGCAGTGTTGAGGCTGACGAATTGGACACTAGCTAGTTTAAGGGCGTAGCTGACATCTCGGTGTTGAACTCGAGATTTTATTTGTGTTGGAAGGTGTCGGAGCGAAAGACAAGGAGGGGTGCCGATGTTGAGCTCGAGATTCCATTCGTGGTAATGGATGATAAGGAGAGGGTAAAAGGAGGACGACAGAAGACATTTAGCATAGTGTAAATGATCAAAGCTCAGTATAAGATTTTATTAGAGATGAAGGGTGATTGTGGAAAAGATAAAATTTAGAGAGAAGAGACAGTTGGAATTGATTGAATAACTGATGCAAAGCACGAGATTTCATTGGCAATGGAGGATGGGAGAGGGATGAAGAGAGAGTAGTTTAATATTGTGTGAATAAATAATGCATAGTGCGCGAATTTATTTGAATCGAGGGTGACAGAGGGAGAGATAAAGATAGGATAAAATTAACATTGAATGAGATTTTTTAGCGATGGAGGGTGAGAGAGAGATAAAGAAAGGGAGCGGAGACAGTTGGCATTGGGCATTTTATCAATGCTGGACACGTGAGTTCATTGGCAAAGGAGAGTGATAGAGAAGGATAAAGAGCGAGAGAAGACAATTAGCATTGGGTGATTGACTGATGATGATAAGGAGATTTTATTGGTAATGGAGAAAAAGTGAGAATAATGAAGGGAGTAAGCGAGATGGAATTTAGCATAATGCACATGGTCGTTGGCGAGCACGAGCTTTCATTGGCGAAGGAAGGTGACAGAGAGAGGTAAAGAAACAGAGAGGAGACAATTAGCATTAGGTGAAGGATCAATGTTGAGCACGTGTGTTTAGTGCGGGTAGAGAGAGTGAGCAAGAAAGTAGACTTTTATCAGTGGATGAATAACCAATGATGAGCGCGTATAATTTTCAAGAGTTAAATGCCAAATCGGCAATCGATTGGGACTTGATCAACTCACAAAAGTGTCTATTAAGCAAAACCTAAGCTTCGTGCCATTTCTTAGGGAACATGTGAGTTCAATGCCAATGTGTCTGCAGAAGGCGCAGGATTTTGCCTCATTAATAAGCGCTATGGCTTTCACTAAACATATCATTTTGTACGTATAGATTCGTGCAAAATAGTGCCTAGTCTGCGCTACAGCATTGTCAAATGACGACAAATGTAAGCTTTCACTGAATTAGAGCTGGAAAATTTGATTCTAGATATGAGGAGGAGGTGATATTTTAGAAGAATAAAAAAGAGTCTTTGTTGTTTCCTATTGTTTAAAAACAGAGAAAGAGCAACATTTAAACAATAGATTACGGTGGCTAAGTGCGCACGCGTATAATTAGTGTTAACTTTCATCCCAATCGTTTTGATAAAACTTGATCATTTGGTTTTGCATGCCAAAAGTAATGTATTAAGTATCTTTTTTTAGTTTTCCAGACATGTCAACTGTCGCTGCATATGTTACTATGTTAAACGAGTCATTAAGTCAATTAAGTGGCTCATCATTTTGGATGTCATCAGTGGTAACTGCCCTCCACCTATGTGGCGGACTGGATCCGTTGCTACACTAAATTGTCGTGATTTCGGCAGAAGTGGGCCGTATTTTCTCAAACGACTATTCTACTTACTGCGAATTGCCTAGTAGTCATGAAATCGCAAGACAAATCTCACTGGGATGTGTCGCGCCTGACTGGGGCATAATTTGCTAACCGGTAGTCATTTAACGAGCGATTTAACACCAGAATTCCGCCTTTGGCATTGTTTTACACATAACTCAGGTGCGAATAAATTGTACTTTATGGTTCTTACCATATTTGTCATACATGCACTAAAAGCAGCCATTTAATCGACAATTAAGCTTTGCTGTTTTTTTCCAAGATGTGAAACATTAATGCGCAGTAAAACTGCTTCAAAAGAATCGCTATAGTACTCACACTGGTAATCCGAGAGCAAAATGTTATTCAATCTAAGTTATTTACCAGCTATAAGGTTATAGTTGGAAGCCTTAAAGGCAAGGCAGGAAAAAGATTTAATTTAATTTAAGGTGGACTTGCTCCCGCGCGTCAAAACATGATAGCTTCCATTGCATGAATGGAGAAGTCGTCTTGCAGTTCAAGGCCAACTCACCTCATAGGCTGATATAAGTGCAGGCGGCTCTTATAAATGCGTAATAAGTTGTGAATGTAAAGTATTTGTGGAGTGAAGATGGCACCTCATGTCTGTCTCATCGCATGGGTTACTTTCTCTTTGGCGAAAGAACCCACAGAAGATCGTGGTAAGATGGTATCTAGCAAATGTCTCTGATTAGCACACACGGAAAGAAATTTGACAAATGTTGATGTGTACTAGGTCAGGAAATTTTCTGTATTATACCAGTGTTTTATTTTATGCTGTAGTACAGGAGCTTCATTTTATCGCAATTTCACATTTTTGACTCTTCCGATTTAGAAAAGTTGAAGTAACCTGCGCTACTGCCCACCGATATTTGTCTAGAGAGCGGAGTGCAAGGAATAGTAAAAATGAGCCATTTGGTAGATAGTTAAAACCCGCAAGAGATAATGCAGTGCTTCTGGTCATTTACCAAGACTGCACCGCCAATTTAAATCGGAACCGCTGGGAGGGTTTGTTGAGCTTATATCTACCCGATTTTTTCATTCGCACTTGATGTTGAGTTTCATGATACTCTTCAAATGCACCTGCTCCTTACTTTATTTGAATGAGACGGCTGCACAGGATTTTTATAATTTTGCAGTAGCTGGTACATTGTCAAGCTGCTGGCTCATTTCAATGTGCGCACTAAGTGTTACAGGCAAAGTAAGTAGCCACTTTATAAAGAGGCAGAAGAACGGAGGTTAATTGAAAATGAGAAACGGGTTCTGGAAGTCCATACACATAACTTCACTGTGACATTAGGGATCTGCTCATTCACGTTGTGATTTCTCGTCTCCTCATTGCCGTTGCTGACTTCAGTGGTGAACAGGCCCACCGCTGTCATTGCCAGCATTCCCGAAGTTGGTGGTGTCATTGATAACCACGGATCTGCACAGTGGCTCAAAATGGCAAGTGTAGATGCAAGAAAGGCGTATATGTACCTCGCTCAGTGCACAATGTGTTGTGAATCTTGCCAGAAATCAGACTTGTGCCCAAATCGTCTGCATGTGGCCCCAGGGTGTTGATGCAGAGAAGTGACAATGCAGTCTCAGCATCAACATTACTCTATATTTCGACCCCAAATGCTCCCTATGCATTAACACTGGTGGTTTTTTAGACGCGGTTTGGTTTGGTTGAAGACCTACGAGTCTGAGTATGGTGGTTATAGTATGGGTGTCATATCTTCACCTTTTCTCATTTCAATGCTTTACTGCATGAACAATTGACATGAATTTCTACTGCAAATGGCAGTTGACCATCAAGTTGCATTAGACTTTTACCTGTCCAAAAATAAACTAAATTTAAACCAGTAGCCCTGTCTTAAAAAACTACGAGTGTGCATGCAATCAGAAATGCTAAGCCCACTTTCCGAATGATAGCACTCGCTTGCACCCATGCCTAGCCAAAAGCAGGAAAATCTTATAAACTTGAGGGCATAAACGCTGTGAGGGCTTTTTATTCACTCTCATCACTGTCAGGATGTTAGCACCGAAATTTCTGTATTGGACGGCAATGCCTATTGTTACTACTCATTTAGAACTGATGATGGCGAAGGCGAACAAAACAGAAGGGACCCCGATTTCCCACCACTTCCAATGGAGTCGTGTAGATCTTCGGACCTACCAATTAAATTGGGACATCCACAACCTGGCCAAACTCGACGCCAACCACAGTGTTCTAAATGTAATGGCAGCCGATTTAACTGGCAACCCGTTTCTGCAAACTGCTGATTTCTGGCTTGGATCAGCCACTCTCGGTGGACTGCAGCCCAGTAAACGGTACAATGTTCGTCTCGAAGCCTTCAAAGATCAAGTCAGCGTTTGGCTTTACAGTGGTATAATAGAAACACTACCCACGGGTAAGCGAGTGCTTGTGGTTATGCACGCACTGGTCTCACGTGCTAGGTAGTGGGTCATGTTTAGCGACCTGCACTATCTGCACTGTGGTAGGCAGCATGTGACCGCGTTGATGAGATCATTTATTTGGATCAATTACAACAAGAAGGCTTATGAGAATGGCAATGCTATGTAGTGTGCCGACACATGCTTGACCCCACCTCTACCACAATGGTTGACCTGCTGTGCAAGCCATGCGTGAAAGACGGCCAAAGCGCAAAATGCTGCACTGGAATTTTAATGTTAAGAAAGAAAATAACTGTTAAATGTTGCCATTCCTAATAATGCAATCTAATTCTGTAGACTCATGCTATAAATGTGAAATTGATAGGATCACGCACGGTTTCGATTATCGTTAAATATGATGCGAAATGTCATGTCATACCACAACGCAGGTGACAGTGGCTGTTTCTTTTTTCAAACAAAATGAACAATTATCCATTTGTGTATAGATGCCATCGGGTAAACACTTTGAACATGACAATGGTAACCATGAGACAAAGATCATTGAAAGGCATTGACAACCTGTTAATATTTCCCTCAAATACAGAGGAATAATGTCAGAATCTACATTTCAGTTAGATGGAATACTGAATAATTGGTCACTTTTTGGGTAAAATGGGCTTGTCATGCACAGGTCACAATTTAGTCTCCTCTCATAAGGCAGCACATCATTCATTCGTAAAGTACAAAATGAACTTGGCTAGACGTAGTGAAGAACCCTAATAGTGACAACAGGCTCTTGAATACTGATAGGGCACTTTTGAGGATAGATGGATTTCTGCATCCTTGTGACTGATTTGGAAAGAATAAGAGCAAATTAAATGATCAATGCATATTTATCTGCTTTTCAGCAGTGACGATGATTGATGCCAACGAGACGGAATTAGTCCTGCTTTCACAGCACTTTGCTTGGAGCCACGTAGGCCCTCAGACATATCAGTTTATTTGGGACACCCGAGGTCTGGCTGAACTCCATGCAGACGGAATCAAACTGTTTGCAAAACCAGTTTATCCCTCCGACGTCCCTCATCATAAAAATGGAGCAATTACTCTCAAAATATCGAATCACGACAAATCATACATTTTACTCTTCAAAGCGTTTAGAGAAAATGACAGGGTTGTGTACTACGTCAAAACAATTAAAACGCTATCTATCGGTAAACCGGTGCTTGTAGTGTTTTTGTCAAACCCTCTGCATAAGATTTCGGTTGCATATCGAAGCTGCATGCCTCGTGGCATTTGTTAATGCTGGTTTCTACTGAATTTAACCTAAACACTCTTTGTGCCACGTGGTGGTCTAAGTAAAGTGTTTTTAACCAGAGAAGGAAGAAAGTGCAGGAGATGAAGAAGGCAAGGAAAAGAAAGAAGAGGCACGGAAGATAGGAAGCGGGGCTCTGATATGACTTTCGCAGACTCTGAGATCCTGTTCGTCTCCATAGGGATGATACTTGCCTATACTTTTGCGTAAGTGAACATTTATAACTGAGACAATCTTTGCCTGACGATCAAACCTCTTTCCATTGCAGGCTTCCGTGTTGCAGGAATGCATTCCCACCATTCATAAGTGCTCAATTAAAAACCACGATGCAATTTTTCATTTTGAAAAACAGTTGTACTGAATGTATACATTTTCTCCTTCTGACTTAATGCTTGGCATTTTTTATCAGACCTTGCCTGCCATTTAATACAACATTCCAACATTCTTGGCTGTCATTTGGACTTATCTTGGGAATGATTGTGCTTACTAAAGCCAAGCTGAATTGGCAGCCAGGTAGTAACAAACAAGGGAGATCGTTGAGTCAAAATTAGGAATTTTTAAAAGTTTACGCATTGTGTGAAACAGACTACGTTCCCTGGCGAATGCCAGAGGGAAATAGCGTGGCCACTTACAATGCGTGAAATGAGAGTGATCCAATGTTAGTGGTTGCAGACAAATGGACCGGCAGACATCTCAACACAAAGCTGCGCGTTAGAATAACAAAGAGCATACATTAGTGTAGTTTCCTTGTGTAAGCTGATCTGAGTCAAATATTAAAAGGCATCTTATGACGGGTGGGTTGTGTACCTCCAGCCAGGATAGAGGTCGACATTATGCAACAGAATTGAAACATTGCCTTCAGAACTTGCAATCAAGCACAAAGTAGGTGGTTGATATCAGCTTCAGACCGCTGCCTAATACCATGATTTCAATCGTTTCTTGTTTAGTTACGTCGTCTACGATTGAGCCTGCTTTTCTTTAAATCAAAGCAGTGTCAAGGGAATAAAAGATATGAGGGATGCATTTACTTGGGTTACAAATTGAATCCCGCTGGATTAAATGCCGATTCGCGTTTCGACTAGTTTACATCCAAGACTGTACAAATTAACGATTCGTCAAGATGCACACAACAATCATTTCAGGATGCAATAGTCTATCTTTTTTTTAAATGTAATGCGCTTTGTTTTGCGACAAACGAGCTGGTAAAATGCTAACTGACTGATTTCTAATGAGTGCGTTGAGGAATACAAGAATTCGATTGAATAATATATTGGGAGAATGTAAGCGTACCTTCGTCCCATTGGCAGGGACTGCTTTAACATCTGCTAATAGCCACGCACCTGTAACATTTAAAAATAGAATTCGGCGACAGCTGTTGAGTCGTGCACTACTAGAGTCTAAGTGCAATGAAAGTGGTGCTGGAACACTGTGACTAATCAGCACGATTAAAAATAGCTTAAACACAGTGTTTATCTGAGGCCCTATGCACTCAAAATACATTTTAGCATGCGCTGTTCAAAATTGCATACCCATTAATGTACTGTAGTGCACCCTAATAAGTATTCTTTCATTTGGAGTCCTATGAGTATGAGACTCCGAACGGCTTCCCAGCAATACGAGAACCTCACACCTTAGAGCATGTTTCGCCTTTACAGAGAAGGTCATTAGGAGACTCCTTCTATCTTAATATTGACGCACAATAATGGAGAAGAAGCAAACGGAAAAATGAGCCAGAAATGGGAAATTGAGGAGCGAGCATACCTGAGCAATTAGTTGCACACAGTAGTGCCACAATCGCTTCCAGCATAATTTGTGTCTATTCCCTCGGTTGTCTCTGTGAATTTATGCTCGTCCCACACTAACCTCGTAAGGCTGCTTTGATATGTCTTAGCAACACAATTACCGCAACTACGAAGTCACTACTTTTTTTGCAAAGAAGCAGGTTTGTAGGCACAAAAGCCGCAAAACCCTGTTCATGCATCATATACAGGCAATGTGGGTAGATTTAGCTTAGTTTCTGCAACGTATTGAGGTAGAGGAACGTCGTCTTATCCAAACAATGCAAGATTTTATTGTGATACCATAAAAACCAAAACTTGAAAGGCTATGCCATAAACAGTGCGCTGATCAGGAGAAGACATGCACTAAATTTGAACGGTATTATACTATCGTGAATGTTTTTTTTTGTTCATTTTTTAATTTAGAGTTCCGCGAACAAATGATGGCAGGTTTTAGGGTGTGATCTACGCTTGATTAAAAGCTACAACCTCAGGATTGCGCTAATTCATATCTGCAAGTATACTTGGTTGTGGCTGCTGACACCGTCAACAAGCAAGGCAGCGTAATAATTTGACCTAATTTATGTGTGCCATTAACGCGTGAAACAGTTTCGGCTTTATTAAAAATTAGATCGTTGAGGTGAGGACATATTAGTGTCTTTACATGCCAGCTTTGAAGAAATGTGTAAAAAGTGAAAAATGCCTGAATATCAGAGCAAATTCACCAAAACTCGAAGTGAGTAAAGTTGGCAGAATATAGCTCCTTTACCATCAAAAGCAATTAATTCGTACACTGCGAAAACTGGCACTGTCTCAAATTCGGCAGGGTTGCGACGCAGTAGTTCTCTTTATCCGAAGTTGTTTCGCATTCAAGACACCCAAGTATGTTAGAGACCATCGTTTGAAAAATTCACTGGTAAAGAGAAAGCATATGGCGGTGTGGAATGATGTGTAAAATGAATTATTTTATAGCGAAGACCCTTTGATATAGTTGAACACTCCCAAAAAAGCTTGGCCGCCCGCTATGCTAATTGATATCAACCTGATCTGCTGCGGTTTCTTTCAAACTCTCGGTATTGGAATCGCCATCCCATCGGTTGACATCTCACAGAAACATACAAGGCGAGACAGTGGCCGGTGATGGAATCACCTAATTCACGCTAGTCAATGGACCACGTCCATTACTTTGACCTAATGCAGTACGACTCATTTTCCTTCTCTCGCATTCACAAATGCCAGAATTAGTCTTGTCTCACATTCGCTAACACGGTGTCCTTCCTCCTTGGTGGCGACTTTATTTTGCATTCATCAGAGGATTGTCTACTTTATAGCTTGTGCCACTTCTCAAAACGCCTCTACCACGCTTTACAATCGTTACGCCCTCATTAAGGATTTCTAGGTGCAAAACCTCACATCGAATGTTTCTGCAGAGCCTTTGACTTCTATATGGCTACCGGACTTATCTGCATTGTGGCAATTTGTCCTGCGCATATGTTTCATCATTGGGGGGGAAATAGCTGGGATACATATATCACCAGTGTTTGATGTCTGCTGTAGCTGCGCATGAGATCTGGTACTGGCCATCCAGCAGTGCACACTATGTGTTCCTTCCTCCTCTTCCTTTCAATTAATATTTACCAGTAAAAGCCTTTGCCTACCTGCATGTTAGACGACACCTGTTGCAGGTGGGGGAAGACAAGTAAGTAATAGCAATGCTTGATTGAATGAGCGAGTGGCATCAGAGTTCAGTAAAGGCACGTTTGACATCGATGTCGCTATCAATATCGACATTAATGATGGCGGTGATGAGGAATATTTATGTTCCTTATTTGTGCCTTGTAGGCTAGAGGACGGTTTAAATCCGGTTGCAGAACTGAGTGGTTGGTCTCCTAAGTTTGGGAAATTATCGTCGCAAATGTGATGGCTGCGCTACTTCATGTCCTCTCTGTGAGTGGTATAAAGATAATTATAAGAGTGGTCTACAGCGCCAGCAGATAGGTGGAAGTGGATGAAGGCGTAGCAGTGTGTTGTGCTGAATTTCACCCGATTATTCACAGTTGGGCCTGAGGCTGTCCGATGAAAACAGGTTATTCGAGTTGTGTCCAAAGACGTCCTACGTAGGTGATAGAAGTATATGCAACGCCAGGTTTGTTAGCTAAGCCGGAATGACCTCTGCAGCTCAAACAGTTGGCTTTATCCAACGTGGCTTCGAAGGATGGATCTACAATACCTGCTTTGGAAGTGGGGTGTCATCTTCACGGCTAATGTTGGTTTCAAGGGACTTCAAGATCGTCCTATGCTAAGGAGACAATCCTCACGCATTTTTGTTTTCTATTTAGTCGTTCCCCTACCTTGTAGTCTACTTTAGTGTCCTTCTGCTGGGAAATGCAAACTACTTCTTCTTTTCATACCACTTGATGGATGTGGCTATTTCCTTCAAAACATTGGCCACTACTGTACAATCGGTTGCACATAGTGGAAAACAAATAGGTCAAACCTTACTGTATTCTGGTAACTTGGCGCATCACGTAATAGTCTGGTGTGGGTCATGTCTGACACCCTGTTTCGCTGATCTCCATCGCGTGGGTCGTGACTAATTTAGTAGAATTCCAACTCTTTGAGGTGTTTGGCTAACTATCAGGCCTAATCTTTTCAATATGTAACCACTCATGAAAATAGACTATTTTCGCTTAACCAACGTGGATGCACACCCTCCACAGCCTTTTCAACCAACATTGGGTGGCCTTATTTCATTTAAACAGTCACTGGCATAACCAAACTCATTCAAATTACTGTTCTAAGGAATTATGATTGTTTGAAGCATTTATAAGCCTCCCAGTGTGTCTGTTTACGAGACTTTAACCCAGCCATGTTTCGCTCTATTTGTCGCATGTAACCAGAAGCCGCTATATTTTGGCCTTTGGTCATTTGACAATGGTGGTTGCGACCACATTTGTGTTTTTGACCTTATCACCATAGGTATAATGGCCACGTGATACCCTGCCCGAGCCTGTTGCTCCACTTTTACGAGGGTGTGAGTGTAGTAGAGAGTAACCCAGGAATAACGTGAGTTTTCTGCTCAGAAATGGCTTACCAACCCGGTGTGCTTGGGTCATTACATGGTAATGCAGATCCAGCCATGGAGGTGTGACTTTGACTGACGTGAGTTTGGTCGTTCGCTAGGCGCGAAGCTGATGAGATTGCAGGCCACGCGATTAGAAAACCTAATTCATTGCGAAATGCCTAAAATTAAGGCTTTAGAATTTGGAGCATAACAGCGGTGGTCACCGGCTGGAACTGATGCTTTCATTGGCTGAAAGAGGTAGACTTTGGTCCATAGACCTGGTAGTTTCGTCTCAAGATAGCAAACATCCTCAAATTTTGGTTTGCAAGTAACTCCCTGACAGGATGGAATGCCGATGGGCGATTGAGCAGCTGCCTACTACTTTTACCCTTCTGGACCTTTCGATAGATTTCTGACTTGGATGGCTGTATACGTAACAAGCGCCTGTCTGTTTCAGCTCGTATTGACAGTCATTCTGACTTCAGTTGTGTTATACCTTTACACTGTCATTTGCGATCTACATTTTCCGCTAAATCTACACTAAAGAGGAGGACGGAGAGAGAGAATACAAGCGCATTGACATGTTGACTGTGAGTAATTTCATTACCATACTCCGTTTCTTGCTTTCTTTTCTGTATAACAAGCGCTGTAGGTCATCTCCCTTTTCCCGCCCTCCAGTGCTTCGTCTTCTACCTCCACACGGGACTACAAACGGGTGGCGGAAATGGCGATGAGATTGAACCACCCAACGGTGATGTACATGGAGCACTGCGGATCCTCCTTGGCATGTTACTTTTCTTCGTTGTCATTATCATCATTTCGCGATTATTTAAGGTTTGTGCCTCCACGCTCTTCTCTTAATTGAATTACTAGGCAAAAAAGGAGAGATCTTTATAGTTTTGACCATTTTCGTTGATAAGTAGATTTGAGCTACTCTGCCTCATTGGTGCTTTGTTATCTATCCAGGGTTGATGCGGTTTTCCTCCACAACTTTTCATTACATTAAATCTACTTTAAATTTTGTGGTCGAACCGATTAAATGTCTTGTTGTTGTCCCATTTATCAAATAATTGCTTTTTTTGTAAAGACAGAGGTTTGGCCCCAATCGCACTGTTCGATTGGGTGGAAAACCGTCTACCGAAGCCTCCATTTTCACGAGGCAATTACAACCGCGCCATTTAGAAATTGTGTCGAAAGGCTTATTTTTCTGTCCTGGTGCTACAAGAATGGTTGAGTTTCTATCAAAACAAAGTGTGCACGAATCAGATCTCTTGCTGAATAAAAAGTGCGCCTTTTCGGGTAAGGGCACGACGCCTTGTCATGGTGAATCGCCATTCGTTATGGCCACTGGTACAGTAGGCATGTCTAATAGCTGTCCTGGTGCCTTTCAGCTGCAAAGTCATCGCTCATCAAAACCTCCTCGATGCGTCCCAATGACGCGTGAACCGCCCAGTCATAGCTCTCTTTCGATGTGATTATGCTGGATATCAAATGTGAAAAATTGAAATGACGCATGCAAGTGAATCCCGGGAGTAGAAGGTGGCACAGGTAGAGAAAGGGGTGATGGCACCAAGATTTACCCCTAATTTATATGATATCTATCTGTTTTTGCCTTTTCGACGTCCTTGAAAAAAAGAATTAAAAGGCTTGGAGTGATAAGGAGATGGAGAGGGTTGCGACGAAAGTAAGGGATACAAATGAGGCTGAGGGCAAGAATGAAACGAGGCAAGAGAGAGGCACCGACGAATAACTGAATAGCACGAAGGGCAAAGCGGCAAAGCAAGATGAATGAATGTAGGCATGCAACACGTAGAACAGCATGTCCGGCAGTATGTCGTGTGGTGGACCAATTTGAACATGACATTTGCAAATTGATTGCAGCACGTGCCGTGTGGTGTCGCCTAGTGGCGTCTGGTGCGAACTTCTGACAGTACTGCTTGTAGGTGATTTTGAGGGAAAAGGCGTCACTCACTTTTAGGCTTTCGTGACTTGATTAAGTTATGCGTATCGTATTGCATAAAAAGGAGGAGGAATGAGAACCACCGATACTAATGTGTTTTGACCTAAATGCGCTGCCTCGTAGTGACTGCTTGTCCTCAGTTTTTTTCAGAAACCGCCTATTATGCATAGGAAACTCACCCCTTGCGATTACTATGGCGTGAGCTTAGGTGCGTTTCTGCCGGTTACTTTAATTTCATGCAAAGACTTGTTGTTGCCTTGCACCAAGGAGTGCAATGACGGTGAGCAAGCCTCACCAACCTAGGCGAATCAACATGAATTTTCGGCCGAAAGTGACGATTGAATGATTGGGTGCGAGGCGAAAGCGAGAGGTTTACGGAGAGTAAGTAGAGGAAAGGATGGGGAAGGTCAACATGAAGATGTCTCTGCATGGTGCTAAGGCACTGAATTTCTTACTTCCTTCCTTCTTTCTTCTGCATGTTCGTAAATTTCTCCATTGGCCTACTTTTCTAGCCATGCATTTGAGTAATGTATGCAGAAATCAATTTTGTGGAAGATTTATAAGTTTACATTGAAAGCCACACTCGAAGACTCTACTCATAGTTCTACCTTGATGAGTGAAACACACGAGGATACTGGTTGTGACAAAGATAGGGATAGGGAGAAGGAAGGAAAGGTAAAGCAGGGGAGGAGGAGAAGAAGCTAATGACATAACTTACCCACAATTTTTATGCTTTTAATCTCTTCTGGACTTTTGGCGTTAAAACGGTGAAATGTGCGGTTGGGGTATCAGAGAGATTGAGAAGTAAGCGGTGGCGATGGAGGCTGAGAGGCATACCAAAGGTGAGTAACTAACGAGAGGGTACTGAGGCACTGATGAAGAATTGGGTGGTGGAAACGTCGATAACTTGGGAATCAAGGTGAATGGTAGAAGGCGAGAGAATGCCGTACGATTTGTTTTTTTCACTCGATCGGTGGTTCGTGGCGTCAGCTGACACTCGTGCATCATTGCGCGTGTAATGGAGGCGGAAGACAATGCAAAGGATTATTGATACTTGTTTGCTTTAAAATGCTCCGCATTATCTAGATTGTCAAACCTTGATTCCTTTTCCGCTATGGCGATTGGATAAGAGTGCGATGGAGAAGTAACTTGAAAAGTAACATTCTCATGACGGATACACAGCAACAAATAACTGTGATGACAAAACAACCACTAACACTTGCATAAATTGGGAGTATTGTGAAGGCTCGCCGAATAAGTCTCACACATGTAGGATAATAAAAAAATATGCTTTCAAATCTATCATAACTACCTTTTATTCTATTGCATTTCCGATTGCTTGCCAACTGAGTGACTGACTTGTGATGAGAAGCAGTTTTGCATTGCAATGTTTGATGGTCAGACTCAAAAATCATTCAGCCACTGCCTTGATAGTCTGCACTTTCTTTTTTTTCCAATCGCTGATGTAGATGTATGTTTAGAGCTAGCATTTGTTGCTAGAGTACATCTAGTCGGTAATATTTGGAGAAATTATGAATACCTGATGCATGGCGGCGCAAGATCTCTACCCACAAAAATCACCTTCTTTCAGCCTTTGCGTTTGGATAGGATCTAGACACCGTGTTAGTTTTTCAATCTCAATCTTTCATATCCTTTTAAGCGAAATTCCTCATCACTTCATGTCGCGTGATGATAGCGTGGGTTGAAACGGTATCGAGATCTGAGAACTCGAAGTTTGATGGAAATTACGGCAATGGATTTCGGGCTGCTTGCTTCAAGAGCACAAGCAATTTAGCGATGGTATGTAGACAATATTTGCAGACTGTAGAAGACCACTAAGAATGATGCCATTCTAAGTTTCTAATTTGGGCGTGGGGGTGTGCAAACCGTTGCCTACTGGGGTCGAAGAGTTTGTAATTTAGCATTTTGAACATTTGTAATGTCTTCACGGACCACAGATTTGCATTTCGCTTTAAGTAGCAAAATTACACATTGAAAGCTCATCGGTTCTATTTTCATTGAAAATGATTGCCCATGTCCTCCTTTAATTGTGATTTTATAAAAGACTATTTACTGGAATGGACCACTTTTGCTAACCTGCTACCCATTGTGCTTGCACTGACTTCTGCGTAAAGTAAAGCAGAATAGCTTTCCACTTTGCATCTTTGTTGCACGAATATTTTAAACTGGATTTACACGTTTGGATGCGATCCCAAGTCAGAAGGCAGTGATTGGTCGACCGCCGCCAGACCTTTAATTTTTACATCCATGCCGATCCCTACTGCGTCCAATCAGTGTTAAGCAGCGAGCGCATACTAGGCTCAGTTAAGCCAATCATCTTAACGCAGCATTGTGTGTTTTAGCACATCTACGTTTTGTAAAACCCTTGCCTAACAATTATCGCAATCGTGTGCATTTGCAAAGTTTACCATAATTAAATCGTATTATAAAAATCGCCTTTTGATTAGGCTCCGCAAAATTACTGAACCTGTCAGAAATAACGAGCGCATAGACCCCATATCATGTGCGAAAATCCCTTTCAGTTGCCCTCTGATTTATTTGTTGCTTTAAAAAATACACATAAGTTATAAATGAATTTCTGTCTAATGAGTACGGGAATTCTTCTTTAGCTAGATTAACGCCGTTGCACTGGCAACGAACTGGTTAGAAAATGAGGCAATCCTAGTTTCTAAGTCACCCATATGACGCACTGCTTGGGTCAGTTTTCCAAATCATGCATTTAAGCTTCTGTCTGTACGTTCTCAATTGTTAATCCAAACAAACTTTGAAGTACGTAAATCATATCTCCAGTGAGTGACAGAACAATAATTTTCTCTACTTTTACTTACATTTATTGTGAATGTCTTACTAGGTGAAGCGAATGATTGCAACATGTGCGAAGGGAAATGAATTCTTGTCTGTCACTTGCATTGCCAACACAAGTTGGCATCACAAAGCATTCCGTGAATAGTCACAGGAGAAAAGTCTACAGGGAGATGCTTGCCTTACAGTTGGTAGGGCTTGACATTTGTAAGTGAAGTGGAAAAATCCTGCTAGATAGACCTGCTGTCAACTAAATAGCCAGGACATGCCAAAGCTAACCGAGCATGCCAACGTTGGGCGCTGCAACATT
>JADWOT020001858.1:0-26000 GCA_036345935.2 Taenia hydatigena | reverse complement strand
GGGACGAGAAGTCACTGGAATGGAAGGGGTAAGGGTGAAGATGGACAAAAGAGGATTGGAAATGGACACTGTAGGGTAACTCTCTACATTGATTTGTTGTAGCCTTCTTTATTGCTGTCTATCTTTCTACCATATATTCCTGAAATGATTCAATTGCTTACTCATCTGGACGCGTGACTAGGTCAAATTTGAAGAAATGGTCCCAACGGCACGTGAAGTGGCTAGACATAGCTCCCTTTCTAAATGATTTATGCCGGATATCGAATGTAAAAACATTGGAATGACGCATTTAAGTGAATTCCGGGAACAGAAGAAGGTAGCACAGGTAGAGGGAGAGGTGTTGGCACCATAATTCAACTATAATTTCTATTATATCCATCTTTTTTGCCCTTTTAACGTCTCTTGAAAGGAGGAATGACAGGATTATAGTAAAGAGGAGATGGAGAGGGTTGCGACGGAAGTGGAGGATAAAAATAAGGCCGGAGGCGAGAATGAAACGAGGCAGGAGAGAAGCACCGATGAATAACTGAATGGCAAGAACGGCAGAGCGGCAAAGCAAGATGAATAAATGTAGGCGTGCAACACGTAGAACAGCATGTCTGACAGTTTGTCGTGTGATAGATCAATTTGAACCTGAAACGTGCGAATCAATTGCAACACGTGTTTTTTGCCGTCTGGCGTGAACTTCAGACAGTACCACTTGTAAGTGGTTTTGAGGGAATAGGCGTCACTCACTTTTGTGCTTTCGTGACTCAATTAAGTTGTTTGCATCGTATTGCATGCAAAGGAGGAGGAAGGGAATGAGAAGAACCACCGGTACTAATGTGCTTTGACTTAAATGCGCTGCCTCGTTGCGACTGCTTGTCCTCGGCTTTTTCGAGGAGACGCCTATTATGCATTGGCAACTCAACCCTTGCGATCACTATGGCATGAGTGAAGGTGCGTTTCTGCCGATTACTCTAATTTCATGTCAAGACCAATTGTTGCCCTTCACCAGGGAGTACAATGGCGGTGAGCAAACCACATCGACCTGGGCGAAGCTACCTGATTTATCGGCCGCAAGCACCGAAAGGATGATTGGTTGCGAGGCGAAAGCGAGAGGTATACGGATATAAGCATAGGAAAAGGTGGGAAAGATCATCATCGAATGTCTCTGCACAGGGCTGTGGCACTGAGCTTATTAGTTTCTTTTTTTCCTGCATGTCTCTGAATTCCTCCAATGACTCACTCTTTTAGCTATGTATTAGAGTTAAGTATCAGGAATCAATTTTAGGGAAGGAATGCGAGTTACAATTGAACGGCACACTCAAAGACGCAACCCATAGTTCTACCTTGATAAGTAAAACACACTAGGATCTCAGTTGTGACAATACAAAAGTTAACGGAAATAAGGATTAGGAGAAGAAAGAGAAGATAAAACAAGAGTAGAGGAGAAGCTAGTGGCATGATTTTATCCATAATCATTAACATTTCAATCTTTTCTGACCCTTTACGTTGAAACGATGAAGTTTGCGACTTGCGTTTTGGAGCGATTGAGAGGAGAGTAGTGGTGATGAAGGATGAGAAGCCGACCAAAGGTGAGTAGCCAATGAAGGGGCACTGAGGCACTGATAAAGAACTGGATGGTGGGAACGATGGTGCTGTCTGGTGGTTCCTTGGAAACGAGCGTCATTTGTCTTTGTGGTTCCTCACTTCGGCTGACACTCGTGCATTATTGCGCGTGTAACGGAGGCGGAAGAGAATGCGAAGGTCTACTGATACTTGTGTGCTTTGAAATGCTCCGCATTGCCTAGATTGCCAAACCTTGATTTCTTTTCCACCATGGCGATCAGAGAAGAATGCGATGGAGGAGCAACTTGAAAAGTAACATTCTCATGATGTTTTATTTCTTTATTTTTTGTGACATGAAAATCGGAGGTTGGAATGCTAAGGACTCCCTGTAACAAACAACCGCGATGACAAAACAACCGCTAACACTTGCATCAATTAGAAGAATTGTGAAAGCTCGCCAAATAAGTGCATCCCACGTGGGGTAACTATAAAATATGCTTTCGTGTCTACCAGCATTACCTTTTCTTCTATTGCATGGACCATAAAGTTGCGCAATGCATTTCCGATTGCTTGCTAACTGAGTGACTGACTTGTAATGGGAAGAAGTTTTGCATTGCAATGTCTGATGGCCAGACTCACTTTCATTCAGCCACCGCCTTGGTAGTCTACACTTTCTTTTTTTCCAATCAGGGACGAACTTGTTTCCTACAAGTCTCTCCTGAAGATCAAGCGGTTACTACTGTGGTACATCTGGTCGGTAACATTTGAATAAACTATGAAAACCTGGTGCATGACAGCTCAAGACCTCCTCCCGCAAAATAACCTCCTTTTAGCCTTTGCGTTTGGATTAGATCTAAACATCGCGTTAGTTTTAAACGAAGTTCCCCAACGCCTTATGTCGTGTGAGAATAGCTTGGATTGAAGCGGTATTGAGATCTGAGAACTCAAAGGTTGATGGAAATGGTGGTAATGGATTTTGAGTTGCTTGCTTCTAGAGCACAAGCAATTTAGCAATGCTTTGTCTTCTTCAAGTATATTAGTGGGTCCATGTAAATTATGTTTGCGGACTGTGGAGGATCACTAAGAATAACACCATTCTAAGGTTCTAATTTGGGCCTAATGGATCGAAGACAATTGCTGATGTTACCTTAACCATACATCCCTCGTATTCCATCATCTATAAAAGTTGTTATCAAGGTGATGGAAGAGGCAATAAAGAGGCTGACGCCTCGGTATTCTAATATCTTTTCTAAAATGATGGATGTAGTAAAAACAAAACCGGTGGTGCAGACCTTCAATGCCATTCCTCTAAGCTAGTGATGGCTGCGTGGTTGATGAACTCGGATACAGATGACTAATATCAAGCCATTTGTAAGCGATTTACTTGTGACCGACTTTGGAATGCAGTTATTTCTCCCTCAGCAGTGCGCTTTACTTTACGGCTCTTTGTCTATAGAAGCAAATACAATCATTTCGCCTTTTAGGTGTTGTAGGTTGATCAGTATTGAGTTTGGCGTCTCAAATTTCCTCCACTAATGCTAAAACACGCCACTTCAGTGTTCGATTACACTGCCAGTGACGCCAATAATAAGTGCCAGTGAAGTTTTCCACATTGACGAAATCCATGCAACTTGTTACCGCCTTAACCTCGATGTCACTGACCTGTATACGCTGTGCTGGTTTAGGGTTGAAGTAGTAGAAAGATTCTAACTAGATGCTTGACACTTAAGTCCCTTGCATTATGGGATGACTTGGCTGATTTCGCTAAGCAATTTTACTGAAATGTTGGACACTACCTCTGGTCAAATATCATTAGATATCTCAAAGGCAGGTATGTTTCTTTTAAATCTTGTCAATTTTAATAATAACGACCAAAGTAACTGACCCATCATAACAGCATCACTCGTCAGCAAACAGAAGAGCATTGCGCACGGCGTGCACCAGTAGGCGTGTTACGAGACTGGAGCAGTTGGCAGTCTCGAGGTTCAATGCTTTTTGCCAAGTTGTTATTTTCGTCTATATTACTCCCGTTTATTAGCACATTACTCCGGTATTGTAACGCTTATATTATTTGCAATGTTCTTCTAGGGCAGGAGGTGATAGAGCAACTGCAATTCTTTGTATTCCTTTACTCAACACTCTTTACAAGAAGGGTGGCAGATGGTGATAAAAGGGGAGACGCCGTTTGAAGTCACCATAGGGAAGGGAACCTAGGCAGTAAAATTTACTGAATGTGCAAAAATGGCTTTAAGCATGATAATTGTGCTGAATTTTATGTAGTGTTCAGCTGGCTAGCAATAAGAAGCAGCAGCAGCCTCATCTATCCCAATGAACAGCTTTGACGACCCTAGCTCACAGCTAGACTCCGTTACCGATAATGAGAGGAGAGAACTTTGTGCCAACCAAAAACTAGTGGCTGGCCACCTAAAACCCTTAACACAAAGCAATGCCCTTTCCTTCAACGCTTTGTTGCATTTAGGAGGTATACAATCTCGTTAGATGGGATGTCATTCGTCGAATTTCCGTACAAGTCAATTGAGGCAATCGTCGAAAATAAGTGATCAGATGTACTTTTATGGTTCCTTCGATTTAATAAATTAATACGGGCTTTCGTAAGATATTTCGTTGCAATCAGGTCAATTTTACCCACGTGAGCTGCGCTGCCAAGTTCATTACCTTTGGTATAAATATTTAATTTGAGTGATATACATCCTATTACTTATCAAATGTTTTGTATACGTCGCACTAACCCGTTTCTAGCAAATAAACGTTCACCACTACAGCTGTGATCCTACAAAGGTGCACCACCGGTTGGATAAAAGGATGAAATTGTTACAGTGGTGGCGGAAAGATATTTACACGCTAACATATTTTAAGACACCCAACAAGAGCAGTACCAAAAGGGTGCTAATAAGGCGAGCAATTAATGCAATAATTTTTTTTGTCAAAATGAATCTTTGAGAGAGAAAGAAGCAGCCGTCGCAAGCCTTTCGACAGAGGTTCAGTTGGACTTTCTCAGAGCAGGGAGGAGATAGTGTCCCGAGAACTCCTAGATTGCACTGAAGTCCTTTAGATCTGACCCATTTGTTTAAACCATTTTGAGATAGAAGACAAGGGGATAAAGGGGAGCGCGCTGCACCTTTTATGTCGTGCAATTATAATGCCGCTTTAAATACAACTTTTGGGTGAGAGAGAGGAGGGAAATCAGAACCTCGCGTGTGACCAGTGTCTATTTTCTCAACGCCGACAGAAGTCACTGGTCAACTTCTAATTAGGACTGAATGGATTCCTACCACCTAGGTTAATAAATTTGTAACAAAGCGACCACCCTGCTCGGGGATAGCGCTTCAATTCTCATGTGCGGCGCATAATGTTTGTTAAGATGGCATGGTATTGTGTTCCTTCTTAAATTGTCTGTAATCCTTACACTTGTTTGTCAACTTTTCTATAAGCCTACTTTTTCTAGTGATGAATCGCACTTGATTATAAACGCTCGCATTGAACGACTTATTAGTTGTCTCAAGACCAAATAAGACTAAAAGGCTAAAAGGGCATTTACTCGATAATTGTTTTCCTTGTTGGGTAGTTTCAAGGTCATTGGTCCCATTTATTATATTGCCTGTCGGCGTGGTGAATGCGTCGCGTGTTTTGATTGCAGTAGCTTGGTAGAGACGTAGAGGCTGGATGAAGCGGTGAAGCTAGTATCAGCTATCTAATGACCTTTTAAGCCACTCTGTATATCCCAATCTTTCCATCTGGCGACCTACTTACCTACCTATCTGTCGGTTTCCTCAAGTGTCGATCTGTTCGCTTGCCCCCTCCTCGGCCAGCGGAAGGCGTAGGGGTCAATTTTGGTGGCATGTCGTAGATACGTGAGGCTGACCGAGGCGGACCTGTCTACAATGTTTAGAGAAAGCACTCAAATGATAGTGAATAACTGGAATGGCTCAACGAATGATTTACCATTGTGCGAGATGGAGGTCTACACCACTCAAATGTCAAACTGCTGAATAAGCTGACGTCTCCCCTTGCTAGGCGTACCCACGATTGTAGTCGTCTTCTTTTACAAGATACTTGGTTCATCACCGTACGTTGTTGTGCACAGGCACTGGCACTAGTCAGCGTCATTCTTAATAAATAATGTCCATTTTGTGTATAACGTGAGCCAGCGCTTGCTATTTTGCGTAATACTGCTGCATTATGATAGTTTCTGCAGATATTATAGTAACACCTCTATTTGAACCTTGTTTTCTTCGTACTGATCAAGGCTTTCCCCAATCCATACTTGCTGTTTTCGTTTCGCAGGTTCAAGTGCCGATGATGTGTGGATGGAATGCAGGCGAGAGGTCCGTTTTCCAAAGCGGATTTTGAGTGCAATTTGTTGGTGTAGAAACATTGTTATTATATTGAAGTTCATAAAGACCATACGTCAAACGAGGTAAGTGGGATGGTGGAATGGTTAATTGCGTCTTCTGGCAGCACTTTAATGTGGGACAACAAAAAAATTCTCTATATCCTAAGTCTTCACCATTCCTATTACTTGCGTTTTCCTCTCCACGTTTTGATGATGCCTCCACAGTTCTGTATGATCCTGTAAATTTTCTTTCAATTATAAATTTTAAAATGTTACTCCTTTATTCGTGTTTCTTCGTAATCAGAGGAGCGTGAGGATTAGAGGGGTAAGTCTGCTTGTTGATCGATGTAGAAGAGGTGTATGAGATGAAGTGGTCCACTTTGATTTGCTTTTTACTTATCTTGCCGCTGTTGCATAACGACGTCTCCCAAATAATGACGTCCCTTTGTAGCCAAAGGTGATATCTGTACCAATTTAGGAAAACCACTACTTTTTTGAAGAGGAAGAGTTAAGTAGCTTGGTGTAGACTTTGAAAACTTGGTTATTGTCACAACAACTGATTAACTGACGAAATTGAAGGCGAATACTTCCGAAATAGAATACTCTATGTTTAGGATACAGCGATATCCAGAAGCTTTTGATTCTTTGAAAGTGGATTCATAGTGTAGACTAGCCACAACTATGTGGTGCTTCTTCTTCTTCTACTAATTTCCGCGTGAACGATCTCGATCTTGAAATCACCTAATTAAAAAGAGGTGGTCACTTGGTCCTCGCCAGGCAAAATATGGGGTTAGGGAATTATAATAGAAACCGCCACGTCAATGCCGTTCTCTAGCATCTCATGAAGACAGGGACGCTAGTATTGCATTTGCATCGGCGCGTCAGTGATCGTGACCCATGTGTTGATTGCAGGATTCAATCATTTCGTTGACTCGGTGTGCTCAGACTACTGTGATAGGCGTATGACGTAGAAGACATTATGAGTGGCAGTGGCAACGACAAATTCGTCCACTCCGTGCCAAGTGAGTTTGATATAATTAAAGCCAGCGGGCAGAGAGCGAAATAACTGAGTTGATTTAGAGGAGCCTTTTGGTGCCTTGCAGTGGTCTGCAACCCCCTGCAATTTGGTTGCTACGAAGATGCCCACGATTGGCTTATGGCTTTGCTTAATCTTAGAGGAAGGAATGCTGCAATGGCAGAGCAGGAACACTCACCTAACTCTTCCAATCGTAACATCATTCGAAGCTGTTTGTCGGTTTGACAAAGACTAAGTGTTAGTTTGAATGACATCCTCCTTTCCAACCTTCCTACCATGCATACCACCTGAACAACTCTCCTTTGGGTTGTTCTTCCAGTAAAATACAGTGTGCGCCGCACTGTCATACGTCCTTCGCAGTGGATGTCTGCGCAATGTGGAATACTACTGACTATGCCTCAGTTACTGAGCTGCTACGACACGCAAATAACTGGAAGAAGAGTAAAACCTAATACCATTGCGTTTGCAGGTTTATAGCAGTGGCTTACCAATCATTAGGGTCTTGCGACTGTTAAAGATTAGCGGCAGTGCTCTGGGCCTTCTAAATAGTTTCGCCAGTGAGGCGCCATTGTGTTTGTATCTTTAGGCGCCGTATATTTTGTAAAAGGTAAGATAAACCAAGTGCTACAGTGCTAAAATCAAAACGTGTGCTAAAAGATGCAAAAAAAATTAATAAACCCTTTGTTCGGTTATAAAAATTGCAAAAGTGCAAACAGTTTATAACATATTTTAGGAAATTCTTCGGATTGTTTAGATGCATCAGCACAAGTTGTGACTTAGGGCCAGTGCATTTTCGAGTGGTCTTAAGGAAAAGGCTCGGGGTGGTTTTTCCTTTTGATTTTATCAAACGACCTCTTTAGCCAACGATGAGGAGATTTTTTCCTTTGGATGGCAAGGATATTCAATTCCTTCTATACCGCTTTATTTAGGATGACTTCATTTGTCTAAGCTGTCTCTCACACGGTCTATCCGAGCGGTTATGCTTGGGTGCGGAGGGCTTTAAAAGCCGAATGTGCTCCATCAAAAGCATTGCGAAAGAGGTCATTTTTGTAAAATCTACTAATTGTCACGACAATTACGTCGTTGACAACACCATGCCTTCGTTCAATTTAAAAGGGTCTTTTAAAGTCCATTTTAATAGTACGTAAGCTTGCGTAGTTGTTTGGCGTTTCGCTTGCCTGCTGTTTTAGCCAATAGCTAGCATCATTTTAGTATTGCTTATGCGTTCAATTTACTATCTCATTCAGTCCAACTGAGGTGATGTTCGTGATTAAATACTGTACTAAGCTTTTTCTCTCAATTTTGCCTGCTAATTTGCTAGCATTCAAGGTTCAAAAAATTGGCTGTGTTTTATACATTCTCGTCCTTAATTGACAATCCGATTGTTGTTATAAACGTTGCTTCTTACTTATTTTAAATGCAAACCGTCGTTTATCACAATAAACGCCGTTTCGTTGTTACTCCAGGAGAAATATTTTAGCTAGTTTATTTTAATGAATTTCAGGTTCCTCCAGCCAACATGCCTCCTTGCATTTTCATCCTGGAGCAGGCACTATAAGCTTGCGCACTTCAGGAAAAGCTTTCTAGTCTAAATGAGCTTTCCGATTTATATTTCTGCTCGTTTTTGACTTATTTTTTTTTATTCTTTGGAATTGTTGTGTTATACGATTTTTGGAGCCATACCTCCGGCCATCACACCCTTCCCTACGGCCACGCTATTAGTCTTAAACACCGCAACAGCAGCATGGTATGCTATTTCTATCTTCTCAGCTTTATTTCCAAAACGAAGTGTTGAACATGACTAGATTTTTTTATTGTTTATCCAGTACCTGGCTTGTCTAGGTACTAGTTCAACAGAGGACAAATTGGCGTTTGATGTGGGTCTCGAGTGTGAAGCTAAAAGTAAGCTCGTTTCAGTCGAAAACGACCGTAATTTATGACCTTTTTATGGATTTGTCGAATTTCGCTATAACATTTAAAACAGTTATTTCAAGGCATAAGCGAAACAGATTGTTTTCTTGGAACAAATTATTGTGAGATGGGAATCTTTTCCATCGATAACAGCTTTGTAACCACAATGTATGCAGTTGGACCCCAGTCAAGTCGACTGGCAAGATAAAGGAGCTGAACTGTTTACCAAGAGTGGGTTGCGGGTTCCCAAATTCGTTTCTCTCTTCACGAACCGCTCGTATGTTATTTTGCCTAAAGGAACTTCTGGCGGATGTTTATATGAGAAAGCGCAATAGTGATGATAGCCTGGCTTTTTCTGCCTGAAGATGTCCTCAATTCGCTCCTGGTGCCTTCCCATTTTAAACAGGTTTTTATTGCCGTTTAATTGAAAATTTAGAGTCATAAGCACTTCCAAGGAATGCTATCGAATTTGATGTGCATACTTTTCTTAGTGTTACAATCGAAGTCTGCTGGTAAACTAGACATCCGGCTGCAAAACAACGGTCGGTCGGTCGGTGAAAATGTCCGCATCGATGACGATTTTATCCTCGTCAGTGTCTCGATATCTGGTAGGCTTTCTCTCCTTGTCCTTCTGTATTCGCTCGCCTTATTGGTTACTTAAAGGTCTTTGGGGAAAAAGTGAGACTCCTAAGCCCTAACCAGTCTGCGGTTAACGAGGATCGAACTTGAGTAGGTTTGCAAACCTTGCCTTCGACAGCCATAAAACAGTCTGTTTTCTGCTTACACACTCATGGATAAAGCATGAAATTCCTTTGATGTCGCCTGAATCGCCTCTCATCAAACGTTGGATACCCTCATGTAAAAGAGACTTAATGCATGTCAATCTAAAGGAAGCCTTTTTAAGATAAAAATGCTTATTTTGTGCAGTTTCTCTCCGTTTCATGGTAAACGATTTCAAACTTTGGAGTCCTTTGAGCGAGGAATTATTTTTCTTACGACATGGCTGGTAATCTGACCTCCGGGTGATTGTGGTCACCAAAAGGCCTCATGCTCATTTGTTGAGGCTGTTCAATGCTAGTTTAAGTGTGTGCTTTTTTGTAAAGCATAAAGAAAGGAAACACGAATTTTAGTGTTCTTCGTTCGCTAAGTGGAGCCCCCAGATCCACTTGGCACTTTGCTAGGTCAAGCCGAACGGCTTTGTCTCACGTCCTGTTTCGGATAGAGTGACATTTAGTCTTGGCACTTACCTTGGTCCTGATTAGAATTGCCTTTGTGTTAGCCTTAGTGGGAAAGCTGGCAATCCAAGAGAAAAGGGGACTAAGGCGTTGTCATGCTGATAGGCTCTCTGTATACCTCAACATTATTTTCTTCCAAAGCACTCTTCTCTTAGGAGTTTCGACTTTTTTCGAAGCAGCGAGTGGATAAAGGGCGACAGTGCTTGGTTGAATGCTATTCCACCAAGAATTTCCCTTCAGAAGTTTGCTTTACCACGTTAGAATAGAGAAGAGAATCAGGTGGGCATCGAAACCCTAAAGCTTTCTACATCTTTAGTGCTTCATTTGATAAACTTCGAGTTGCACTGCTGCTAGCACTAGACATTTATCTGTTTGATGGTGCCTTTTTTCACGATGGGATTCTATGTGCATTGCTTGATAGCCCTACAGGGAACTGCTCTATCAGATCGAACGCGCGATCAGTTACATCTCAGATGGAATATTAGAAATTCTAAAGTGTTCAGCTTGATGCTAAAACAAATGGAATGCTAAAAGGTGGTGTTAATGTAGTCAGTAGCTTCAGCGAATCGCTTCGAGTTACGAAGCCCTAGAGACCGATCGTCTTTTAACTACTAAACACACCTTCTTCAAACCTTCGAGATTCCAAAAGATTCAGTTCTCATCTGTGTTGCTAGTCTGCAGCGGCGCTTAGTGCAAGTCGCTTTCGGTTGGGCCGTATTTTTTCTCCGCCTTATCGACCATCCTATGCGCGCATGTGTGCGCACGCGCAAGTGGCGAGCGCTGAGACGGCCAATCGATTGCGCCGTGATGACGCTTAAGAGCGCATTAATTGATGCATCGGAGTGGGTGTTTTATGCGGGCCACCTCTACGTGATTGTTATGCGGGCCACCTCTACGTGATTGCGCGTGTGCACACTAGCGGAGGAAAAAAGTCGAGGAAGATGATGAGGCCTCCACTTTGTCAAGATAGAAAGGATCGGCTACGGGCCGACTACGGTTGGGAGGCAGTTTAACAATGAGGCTAGATCAGGGCTCTTGAGGGCGGAATTTGTAATTTTCAAAATTTCATGTCAAATTGACTCGTATAGTGTTTTTAGTAGGACGAGGAGGACGTGCTGCGCGCAATTATAAACGGATGAATGTTAGAAGACCTACTGATTTAAGGTGCAAGTTAACTGGGTGGATTTTGGCGCCATTTGCAATAATGTCCTCGCCTGATATTCACCCTACATTTCTGAGGCAAAAGAGAGCCACCTATTCTTGATGGACTGGATACGGAGTTTTTCGTTGAGGGCTGCGCGCTTGCTAGGAAGCAAAATGTTGTCTAGCCATGACCATTCCTATAGGCTTGTATGGTGCAAAACTGTTTGTGGAGTGTCCAGTCAATCAGTCCCAACTCCTTGCCCCAGTCCCGACAGACCCTTGGTATTTTGCAATTTGGCGCTAGACGGTAAAGTGGTGAAGGTGTGGAATAGCTAGGACTAGTTTCTTCCCTTATCTTCCAGGGCAAACGCTTCATGAGGGTGGAAGTCACAGCGACGTTGATTCGCCATGGGAGGGTTTTCTAGTTGAGGCCTGTGGACAAGATTTGTAATTCGCCTTTAAGGTCAGTGACAACCCAGAAGTAAGCAGAACTGAATAAATAACTAATTTGGGCTTGTTTCAACAGAACTTGTTTTCTCAAGGTTGGAAGAATGGAAGTGATTTAGCTAAATTACTATGGCGTCTGGCTGCGAGGTATGTGCATGAGGATGGACTTCATCTACAGAAGTCAAAAGAGTTAGGGATTCTGTTTGGGATGGGGAGCTTTGGACAAACACATAAACAGGCAGTAAGCGACAACTCATGGTTTACTTAATGAAAATAGACTTTTGGAGGGCAAGTGACCATTATAGCGACTTTGCATCGTACTAACACCGTACAGGACTCGATTAGTGGGGTGCGAAAGAAGACATCGTAGCGGTGAAGCATTTGTCCATACCAGAGGTGGATGCCATCGATTTCTGTGCGTGTGCTTTATGCGTCGAAATACACCACCGCACCTCACCAAACCAATCCCCACAAATCTTGTTAGCCAAGCAAGAAAACGATCTCCGCTGTGAGTTCAAGAAAGGCCTAGCTTTTGGGCCTTACTTTAGACATGATTCTCACTTTGCTCCAGAAACTGTGCTAAAGAATATTCGTTCTGGTGGACCATTTAAACAACTGATTGGCATGCATTTACTGTATCCAAGTGTCCCTTGCATAGTATCCCCATTAAAAAGCCTTATTTTTATTTTAAGCACGTTTACGAAGATTCGTTCTCATCGTCCGGAGTGATTGCCAGTTTTCGATAGACACTATGGACCGTGATTCTCGTGTCTAGTGGCGTTGTTCTACAAGTCACTACGTGGGTCTCATTGACCCTGGTCCCTTCTCCAACACTATCTCCCATCGTGGAGTTGGGGCTTCTGCCAGCATTCTGGAGCGCAAAAATGTTTAGCCAGAAGTTTTGTTCAAGGCGGATTGTCGACAAGGCTACAAAATCAGGCTTTGGTCAGATTTTAAAGTACGAAAATGGAAGTTGTCAAAGCTCATTTTAATTTAAAGGTGGGGAACTTAAATTTGGCACTGTTGTAGTAGTCCGAAGTTGAAAAAGGCGCAATAATGACGTTAAAAAGTATTTATAATGTACCAGCCTAGCAAAAGAATTTAGTCGAGCCTTAATTGCCTGCCACTTCACCAAAACAAGGAGGCAACCAAACAATTCAGCCATGACGTATCTCAATTCCACTTTCGAGCATCGCCCCTGGCGCCACCTGCGGTCAACCTTCCACGTCGGTTACCGCAGCGTAGTCGGTGCTGCAAGCAAGAGCACCCGCAAAGCGACCACGCCAGTCATCGAATTGGCGGTCACTCGGGAAGTTATTTTATTCCTCTTAGCGATTCCAGTGAATTTGAAGTTTCATTCTGTTTGGGACCTGTATTGGTGGAAAAGGTAGCATCCTGGCCATTCCATGGGTCTATTGTTAGTCGCACAAACACTGACCTCAAAGCCGACTCGCCGAATACAAAGCGGCATTTAAGGTGGTTTCGTTTAGGCCCTTTACTTGCCGCTTTGTTTTTCTTCAAAGCTGTCTAGCTTTACGTCTATTCGAGTTCCTTCCAGTCAGTAGAGGGGTGAGGGGGTGTCGTGTGTTCGCTTAAATGACAGCTCCATGACGAAAGTGTCCAGCTCGCTCAAAGAACGCGGAGGCAGACATCACTTCCAAGCCTTTCATAATGGGTCGTTGTCGATTCTGCCATCCGCAACATGTACACTCCTCCCGTCTTACCAAGGTTTATCATCCATCAGTAGAAATTGGGGGATTTGTTTCTCAAAATCGGGTTCTCGTCCCGCCACCATTAATTCACCGCCCCTAAAATTCTCTGAAGACGGAGGAAGACAGAATACTAGGACAGAAAATGTGTTGACAACATGCATAAGCCTAGTAAAGGAGGCACTGGTAGCACTGGAAGCCTTTCCACCCGGCAGAAGTACAGTAGTGGAGTCTCAGGTGCCCGTGTAACTAAAACGAAAACATTGTCTTCGAATCAGTGATGATTTATAGCCAAATGTGGCAATTCTTTCAACGACCGGGACGTTAGAGCAAGATAGATTAAGGGTGGGTGTAAGTTAGGGATAGGCCTCTCTCGGCCCTAGTGTGGTGCTGCTGTAAATCTCCCGTCCCTCCTTACTTTGCAGACATGGCTTTCGGTGGCGACGTGATTCGCCTCTTTCGCGGCGACGAGTGCCTGACAATTCAGGCTGCCGAAGATACAGAAGAGGGCCAGATCATCTCCAATGAGGCCACCTTGTCTTCTGAGTGAGTGCCAGCCACTGATTAATACGCATGGTTGTCACTACTCCCTTGGGAGCTTCTAATGGAGGCGTAGGATAAGTAAAGATTAAACCTTAGTCAAAATATGGTTTTTTGTTAAATCGGAAGCTAAGATAAGTCGATCAGATTCTGTCGCGTCCCATCATTGGCCAAAATACGGAACCCGAGATTGGGAGTGCGACAAAGCATCAGCTTTCCCTAAGCTATGAATCTCTACAAATCGAGCCATCCACACCATGTCTCCCTCATGACTTTGTGACATAGTGTCTAGTCATTACAGAGTGGAATCGCTCCTCTTTCAAATAAGACCTGCTGACACCCACTACCGAATCGTCGGAGGAGTTTCTGAATACATCATAGGAATACCAAGACAATATGGCTTCATCATCGATGAATAGAGAGGATAGATTATTAACGCAATGGCAGCATCCTTGTAGCATTAACCTGATAACAGCGAAACACTATAATCAAATTTAGCTCGAAAGCCAGCGGATTGAATGGCTGACCAGAGGTGTCATTCCGCTTACGACCAGTTAATGTTGTGCACGGGCATATCGCTGCCTCATTAAAAGTAGGGTCAAATCATGACGAATTTAGAACTCTGACTTAATAAAATATGCGCACACAGCAGAAACTTTTACCTTTTGAATGCTTGCTATAAGTTACCCATTAAGTGGCTCGTCGATCACCTACTGAAATACCATTTCAGCTACCATCAGTCGGTGACGTACCAACCGGGCTCAATGTCGAATCACGCCTCATCGCTCTGGCAAATTGAACACACCGAAATCAAGTGGTGCTTAGGTTGTTTTCTCGTGGAAGGACGCGGTGCGTTTGCGTCACGTTACAGCCGGTCGGTATTTGGGCATTAGGCACTTGGGCTCGGGTAGGCATCCCTCTGCGCCTGGCTAAATCGAATCGAATGATGTCACCACGGTTTTCTACATCTAACAGAACAAGGTGGGTGGATCATGTACCGGTTCTACTATGCTTGTTTACCCACTGCCTTCAATAAAAGGTCTATTCGCCCACGGCTCCCAATTCTGGGCAAACTGTTGTAGTTCTATCCAGCCTACTATCTTCTCTTTGGTTGGAAGAGACGACACGGTGAAAGTAAATGTTCATATTTGCGGTCTCTTGCGTTGTGACAGGATGACAAGAAGAAGGCTGAAATCGACCGCAAGCACAAGGGCATGGGTGATCCAGACGTGTGTTTGGGCGAGTCCCTGATCTGTCTTCAGCACGCTGCACTGGGCTGACTTGTCCAGTCAGCCGAGACAAAGAAAAGCGGTGTAGGCGAGGTGGAGGAAATCAAAGCTGTCCTGCTGGCCGAGAGTCACATGGATGATTTCTTAAGTTTAGTTCGAGCGCAGGAAGAGGAGTCTCTCTGCTGCCGCTATCCTTCGCTCAACCGCCGTCTTCTCCGCCTTTAATTGCAGTCTAGACGCCCTCGCCGGTGTAGATGGCACTTCCCCCGTCCGGAGCGGGAGGCAATGGCCTAAACAGACGGAGTTGTATCGGTCCTTCTGCCAATTGACCACAGCATCCAATCGAAGTGCAAATTTTAATGAGGAATGCCATTGGTTGCCTCCTCGATCTCGCTAGACCGGTTATTTAATTCAACCTGAATGGGAACTTGGTGAAGGACCGCTTCCGGGTGAGGCAAAGGGGCGAAGGTGCACTTGCTGAATGGTGGGTCGTTTGGAAGGAAAAAATCCACAAATTCTCTGCCAGGCCTATACCTCTTTTTGCATTCTAGCCATCTTCATCTAGTGATTTAGTGTGATGTCTGCATTCCAAAGGTTTAATATTTATCTGTGATGCGTCTGTACGCTATCTCAATCTCGATCCCAACGGAATCTTGGGTCATGTAACATTTCGTACAATATATTTGCATCTGGCAAAGGAAATATGATATTTTAGGTCATTCCATGTTTGCAACTCTGCATCCACTCCGGCAACAAGGTAGTGGCAAAAAAATAAAGTTTAACCCTCGACTAGCAGTGGAAGAGGTGGAAGCCTACTAAAAACCACTTAAGTAGTAAATGGGGTGGCAGGTAGACACTTCGAGCCTCTGCTCAGTCGATGAGTACATGGGGTGGAGGACGGTGCCAATGAACTACGAAGATTGCAATCTCTTTGCCTCACTGCCTTACAACTTAAGCAACCTTCCGGTGGATTGACTAAACCAGCATAAATACAATCCCTATTTACTTGCAGAAAACGTCAGTAATGATGATTTCATTGAAAAAACGAAGACTATGTTGATTTAGGTGCCGCAACCCTCACCTTCTACTCAGTTTTAGAGGATCTTTTGGATCGTTGCACTCCTGAATTGGACGCTTCCAGAAGCGAGTCGGCGAGAGGTCGTGCAATTCTGCAATCCCTTGTCTCGATGCAGGATTAAGGGGAATGCTCTCGTTGCGGTTCATTCTTCCCCCACCGAGATCAGAAATGTAGGCTAGTGATGCAAACAGACTCGTACTTAACCAACACGAAGTTTCCGTCTGATGTGACAAGTGTCTTCGAGAATCCCAGCACTCCTAACTCAGCTTGAATTGATTCATTACTTGTTTATGCCCAGTGATCACTCATAAATCTTCCCCAATCCTTGCCCATAGATAAGTGCTGAAGGTCTTGAGCAATGGGTGGACAAACTACCTGTGCCTCTGGTTCTCCCACCTGAGCACAAATCAGCTGTTGTACTCTTCATGGAACGCGTTTATGGCCTCACCGATTTGGGCACGTTTGTCCCTCTCTTCGAAAATATCTTCCTTCCTGACGTGTGTGCAGTCACTCTACTCAATTCCGTAGGTCGTACCGAGCCCTCACTTTTGATAATAGGAAGGCCAACTTTTGGCCTTTAAATAACCCTTCCATGAGCCATTCTTTTCTGCGTTTTTAGGCACAGAGTGGCGTCGCCGCGAGTGACATGACTCTGGCATTGAATCGGTATATCTGCGGTTCGGTCTTGCCCCAATTCACTCGCTACGCTCACTTTCTTGCTGCGAACAAAGTAACTGCTGGCCACCTGCCGTTCGATAACTAACAACCGAAGAGACGTGGCTAGCGACTTTCTCGTTGCCTTGGTCAAGCACATTCAGCCTTTTTCGGTAACCATTCTCATTCGCGAGATCGCCAAGCATATGCGTACTGTTGTACTAGAGGTCGCTACGAATTCACTTCTGCTTAACCGCGTTTAGCAAATATTCTACACAAGCATCATTTTTCATCCCTTTTGGTCTGTGGTATCCCTACTTGTGTTGACCACCTTCTATCAACGATTTGGATCCTGCTACAGCTCCGAGGGTCGGACTACTGAATGCTCAAGCAGTGGAGGTGAACCCGGAGGTGGTGGTGTAAGCAGTGGTGGGGTTAGCGGAGGAGGGGCATCAAAGCCAAGTGGAACGTAAAGAGCCACAATAGCAAGTAATGCTGCAATGTGGAACCTAAGCGATACCTCGTTTGCTCCATCAACGGCTGTCGGAATGTCTACAACAGCAACAGAAGGAGAAATACCTAACTACAGAGCTCTTTAGTCTCATCCTTAACAACCTCTCGTGTCGCCAATATGATGCAGAGTTATGTCTACGCCTGCCTTGTCTGACGACAATCGGTTGTGCACTGCCTCCCGATTACTGTTCGTCGCATTGGAATGCACAATCAAGGATCGAAGATGATGCTATGGGACTCGATGGTCAGTATTTTTTGCTTTAGATTGAAAAATTTCTGTAGGAGAGGCCCACCTGAGGTATATGTTATTGTTATTAAATTATAATGTTCATTTACTCATTTGTATCAGTAACTGATCCAAGAGTCTTAGGAAACTGTGGCTAGTCAAAACATTCTACCAATTGTTAAACTTGCAGTTTCTGTTCATCCCAGTGGACCGGACAGTGCGGCAGACTTGCGAGGATCCAGCCAACAGCACGAGACCTTCATACCTACTCCTCTTGTAACGTTATCAGTAAGTTTTCTCAAATGATATTTTTACAACAGGCATTTGTGGCTAAATTGCTTGTTCTTCGATTTGATTTTGTGGTAACCCTTTAACCGATCATCACTTGTTGATCTAAAGGAACTGTTTCATTGAAAAATAACAAATTTTTGCCTTATTGTACTTTTGATAGCTGAAGCTAATTCCAATTGAGTGGCCCTCTAACCGCAGTTTTACTTGCTGCCAATGAGGTTAGTAGAATAATCCATCGTGGCAAGCCAATCAGATGTCAGCATACACCGCAAAATCTAGCGTTTTTATTGGCTAGTCCTAGAGTTGCCGTTCTCTCTGAAGTACGTGCTAATTATCAACGTCTGACTCAAAATTTTGTGCCTTTTGCAACAAGTAAATTTATTTGCCTATGCGAAGATGAAGTTTAATACACAAATGATGAATTTTTCATAAAGTCTACAACTTAATTGCTTGGGTGGTTGTGGTATGGCTATAATTGCTAGATGGACCATTTCCTGTGTAATACCCATTTATCTTCACATTTGACACTTTTATGGGATTTTATGGACACCTATTGGTTTCCGAAAATCTTTTCTTTAAACTACTTTAAAGGAGCATTTACGGCCGAAAGTGGCAATTATTCATTTGTTCAGCTTTCCCGATATTTAAAATATCCACTTGCTTGAACAGAATAGCTGACAGCGTGAACGTACCTCAGATTTAAATATGATCTTCCTATTCTTCTCACTCACTTGCGTTTCAGCATTTCTGTTTATTTTCTTTCTGTTTCTGAGACCCCAACATCGATAAAAATGGTGCTAAATTCAGAGCATTGATGATTCTTCTCCACAGTAAACATAAAATCCGTGAAACAAGTAGATTTTTGTACTTACCAGTCTACTATCCCATAAACACATACCTCACTGTCCCTGCATCTCAGATGGCTTCATATCATCCGACCAATGGCATGAGGACGCTTCTTGTGACGTGATTGGTTTGATGCATTTTCAGATTAAGCAGCCAGCGGCACTAAACATTCTGGTTGACCAATTCGCCAAGCACTGTCAAGCTACTGGGACGCAGGAGTTGATCAGGGTCGTGTCTACTGATTGACACTGGACGAGACGCGGCGCACCCATCCCATCACACGGTCTTATCACTCCTCATCCCAACGGGTAGGTTCTTTGCAGCCTCTTTACGTTCATTCGACTGCCTTTCTCATTTGTCATCCACCTCTTCATCCCAGATCCATCTTGAATTCATTAAAACCAAGTCAATGCACCTAGTCGTCTCTTCATTAATCAATCTCTCAGCATAATCCACCAATCTATCCATTCAGCTTAGATCTACACCGCCCCCTTATACCCTTCCTTCCACTCATTTCTGCAAAGGATTAACTGGTTGTCCACCTACCTCTGCGGGTCACTGGCCAACTGACTATCTGTTCGGCCATCTCGTTCACTCATCCGTCTGCCGGTATGAGCTTCCATCAGTCTGTGTATCTATCGAATTTCGCTCTTCATCTTCTTCCCCGTGTCCTTGGAGGTTGAGACCCTATTCACTCTCCGACTGGACGAGATGATGGTATTTTTACATAATCCTATCCATCTTTAGGATTAAATGCGCCACATTTTTAGCCGGTGACAGAGACTCTGTGTGCGATACTTGCCCCTGGATGGACCACCGACCCTTCGGGGGAATGCCACAAGGACGATGGAACTGGACTGGGTCTTCGTCCCCAACTTACCACTGTTTGTTGTGGAGATTTGACCAAACTAAATGATCCTGAGTGGTCATGCACTACTACGAACCCGCAGTGCTCCTAGACGTAGTCGTAATCACTTATGGGTTCTCAATCTACTTATTTATTAATTTATAGGTAGGATGAGACCACTTAACCGATGCTGTCCCACGTTAGTAGGACAAGAAGCTCCTTATTAAATTGTACTTACCGGATCACTCTTTTGTCACGTACTTGGCACACCAGAGCTTTGTTTACCGATCAGAATGGAAAATTTTGCAAGTTTATCTAACCTAAGCAAACTAAAAGTCTCCGGGGATTCATTCTGACTCCGAAATACCTTCACGGGGTTAACGTGACTCGAGAACTAACTGACGTGGATGAACGGCTAGCTGACAATGCTCATCAGATCTAGAGAAAGCAGAAAATTGAAGAGCTTAAAGGAATTTGGTGAGGTGCTATTGCCCATATTGTTTGGTGAAAAGGACCAATTAGGGAGGTGAAGGTAAATACAAACACTGTCTTTCCATCTTTCCTTCCTCCTAGGTGGTGGTGATCATCAAATTTTGGTGCCCTACGACATTCTGACAGATAATGGGCGCAAACGCCGCCGCATAACTCACGAGTTGATTCGCTACTCCCAGTACTGGGCTATCGTCCCTCCTGCAAGCCAACCAATCAGCAGGTGGGTGCCACTAAAATTGGGACGGTGGCGGCGACGACAGCAGCCACCGCGCTGAATACAATCAAACAATTCGCTGGCGAACGGGGCGAAGGTGAGTGCGGGGCGTGGATGTGCCTGGTGGGGACGGGGGGGGGAGAGAAAATTTGTTAGCCAACGGAAACTCGCATTCGAGGTGCTGCAAGACATCGACGGAAGGCTGGCTATCACCCTGAGAAGCGTCTTCTGGAATTACAATTTACCAATTTTTATTGCCACAGATGATTATTACCACAATCTTCGTCCTTCGCACGAGGAATGTTGGCATTTGCTTGCTCCTGTTTAGGTCACCCTTCAGGACGATTCGCCTACGGTCTGCTGTCGGAGTTGTTGGGTTGTGTGAAGGGCGCCATGTCAATGGTTCGCGGGGACAAGCCGAGTTGTATATTTAGTCGGTACCAAAAACCTTACACAAACCAGCAAGGATATGAAACCCCTCGTGAAGGTCATTCTGTTCCTGATGGAGCGCTACTTCCACACTTGCAAGTCCCACTTCACCGACCTTTACTCGGGTGCATTGACTGAGGAAAGTAAGATGGCCACGATGTTATTTTAGACTTGAAACTGATTTGTGAAGATCTTGGAAAGAACAGGGGCATGTAATTATCTAATCGGACTAAAAACAACCCAGTTTAACTAGCCGTTCTCCTCTCCTTTACCTCCAGGCTCTTCGCCAAACAAACAAGTGATGCTGAAGACTACATGAAGGCCTTTCCTTTCCCAGTTCCATCTTCTGTTTTGATCTCCTCCAGTCCTCCCATGCTGTGCCATGGAGAGGAACCAGATCTTCGGTTATTGCTTATTCATACGAAAAGGCTGTGAATACGTTAATTTAAGAGGCAAGTAAAAGAAGCAATCAAACTAGCCTGATAGAGTGAAGAGTTCGCGTATTCAAGCATACAAATTCTTCCAGAATACCGTTTCTGGATATTCGGATGCTTTAGAAACCAGCCTTGAAGCAGTGAGAAGGCTTCGAATCATGCCGTGAGTGATGCATATGGAGAGGTGGATGCCCGATCACTCGGCCTGGATTCCCATCATTGTGTCGAATGCTGTGAATTCATCTGTAGCGTGTTGTGGCCAATGGGCGTCTCTAAAATGGCAGACCAGTTTCTGATTCTCACTCCCTTTCTGTTTTTAAGCTCACTTTGACATTTTCGACATCTTTTGAGGATGAAGGAAATTACAAATTCTGACACCTTTTTGATGGGTCCAACCCAACGTTATGTCTTGAAGGTTGACGATTTGGTCACCCTTGATACCGCCCCCTAAAGGCTTTTGACATGAATAAAGGCAGATGGATTTTGCATCGAGAGTTTTGAACTGCCTTAGAGCAACAAAAGTCGTTGAATGAGTGAGACCTACGTCTTCAAATGTCACTTTGATAATCTTCTCACCGGATGGCGATTTTTGATCACTTAATTTTTACTGTCTGTAGGGAGGAAGTCACCTACATAATAGGTTGTGTGGATGCTAATTTGAATGGAAAAGCTTACCTCTAGGAGCTCACGGAACGCTTCTACAATCCGGCTCGCGATATTGGTTTTAATGTGGCGCTGCTACTGACAAACCTCTCTGAACACATCTCCGGTGATATGCGGTAATTATCACCGCAAGTATTAATGTGGATTCGGTCCTCTCTTGGCTTTTGAAAGTCTCTCATGCTCTTCCTTTTCTCATTCTTCTCCAGCCTCGAACGGCTTCTACAGAAAGCAAAAGGTGTGCTGGAGATATTTGATCCTCTCTTGGGTCGCATTGAAATCACCAAACAAGGAGGGTTTTATGGAACGCGTCTACTTTGAGGTTGGACAGGAGAATATCGGCCAGCGGGAAAAGCCTCAAATCAAGGAGTCGAATCGCACCTTCCTTCACTCGGTGGTGGGCTAGAGTGACAATGAGAGCGCTTGAGTACTTCGTCAATTTTTTCGAGGACACCATCTTCGAAATGCAGCATACTCAGGGTATTAGTGAGGACAACGAGAACTTACTGATCAGTCGGGTAGATTTTTCTGTTTTTTTTTTAGCGTTACGACAACTGTGACTACTTTAGAGTTTCCCTGATTCCGTGATTGACAGCTGATATCCTATTGAAGCAAGAAATCTAGGCAGCAAGATGAATTTTAAGACACCCAGGCATTGAGTGCTCATAAGACAAGAAATCGAAGAAACCAAATTTTCCCACCAAAGTGCTCAGCACTTTCCCATCACTCTCTGATGGACAATCAATATATTGGATTTGCGGTTCTCACGACAAGCGGCGATTAGCGCTAAATCTAGCCTCACTTTCTTTTATCGCTCACTTTAGGTCGTAGCTGTTCGCAACCTTCTCGAGGCCACTTAACTTTCCTCTGTTTTTGCATTCCTTGGCACCCTCATCTCCTTCCTCAGCCCCCACTATTTATGGAAGCGCTGGTGCAGTCTCCGACAAATGTCATTTGTGGATGTCATTGCAGATATCCTAGGCCTCATAATTGGTCTCGCAATCGGGGCCTTGCGTTCGATGAAGGGAGTTATTACCATTGTGGGTCGTTTTGTGATCGCGTTGATGCCAGATCCAACTGAAAAACCCTCAAAAACTTAAAACAACCACCACCGCAACCACCATTAGTGCAGTCGATGAATTCAGCAGTACCGTTTAGCGTCAAGCGGAACCAAACAGCAATGATGTTCAATGCGACGCGGATGGCTGGAGGCAAAATGGCGGTAACGTTGAATGAGGAAGAAGCAAACCCACCTGACCTTGGGGCCGCCAATGAGGAGGAGAAGAAACCCACGGATCTTACAAGCATTCTTTAGGTGAGCAATTTTAACAATCACATTAAAAAAAATAAACTTCCACAAATTAATTCACTTTGTCAAGACTACGAGTGGTGTCGTCTTTTGCGAAAATAGTTTTGTGTCAATGCATTTACCGCTGAATGCAAATTTTATGCATATTTCGTGCGTTATTTTTGCGACTCAGTGACCCTATGACTAAGCATTTTATCGGTATCACGCTTTGCCTTAGGCAAAAATTCCACCAATTTCTTGCCGAATTATGGGATTTCCGCCCAAACTATTAAGGAACCAAGGTTCTAAAATAGTTTTCTGTGTTTTTGACTTAATAAAGTCATTGCAAACGCTGGAATCATTTAGTATTTTTTGCTACCAATCCCACAAGTTAAATATTATTAACTGGCACAAAACTAAATGATGAAAAAGGAGTGAAGAGTCAACCGTATTAATTTTTGAAAAAGACTTTGAGTAGTTTGTGGACCGTATGGTGCTACTTGGCACTTGCGTATCTTTACTTGATTATTCAATGAATTTTTATTCAGTGGATTAAATTATTGTTCAGTGAATAGTTGTTCAAGACTCTGTAGAGCTAAATCAGAAAAAAAAGTTCTGGCGTCAATTTAAAATATTTTCGGGTTTTATGCATTAAATGCATAATTGTGAATTTTTCGTCAAGGTGTTGATTTTCCAGAGTCATTATCATCAACTTACGTTGGAAAAGGATCTGTGATTCCGAGGTCTCGGTAACAGGGAAAAACATTCCCAAACATTTCCGTATCACTGATAATTTGCTCTGATTATTTTTAATTTTTCTAAACAGATTAGATTCTGTAAAGTGCAATTTAATGCGCATTTTTTGCTTATCTAGTTGATTTCTGTTCAGTAAATATTTTTAAGGACTCTATTAAGCCCGTCTAAAAAATAATTTCTGCATTAATTTTATATCTTTAGATTCTAAACATTAAACATAAAAATGGGTAATTTTTTTCCACGGAGGCTTTTATTTCCACGAATCAAATCCTTAATCTACGTATGGAGCGAATGTTATTTTTCCGGAGCCTTAGCAACAGAGAAAATCATTTAAAAATCCGTGATTAATGAATTTTTCTGGTCTAGGTATTTTTTAAATTTATGTTGCAGAAAATTAGAACGTTTTCTAGCTTAGCCAACATCACTAAGCCTTCTCCTTTAACGCCCAGACCTCTATTTTTAACTCAATTTTTATGGGATTAGTGGCATTTTTGAAAGCAAATTTAACCGCTTTTTGATTTAATAGTTTATAACACTTGTTCATCCAACATTTTTCTGTTGTTGTTAATCGCGTTGGGAGATCTCAAGGTTTCGCTACCGGTTCCATCATTCCTCTCAAGTTGCTCCTTACAGTCAATCTCTGTAAATTTACTATTTTACTCTGAACGTATTCATTCTCTGTGCGTTTCTCGAATCCATTCACCAAATGTCAACTTTTATTTAGGGCTCAATAGTTCTCTGTCCATTTACCCGATGGAAATTTGTGAATTCTTCAATCTTCTTCTGACGCTTTATCAATTATCATCTTCAAGCCATTCAATTACTTTGAAGATTTTTTTAAAAACGCCACTAAAGAAATATCCCGTCTACCTTGTTCCACTTTCATTCGTTTTCTGAGTTTCAAAAATGACCACCTGCAAACTCTAGCCCGACGTCGAAGTTGCTAGTCGCTTCGGGGGTCCTGGAACATCTTTCCTTCGACAATCTGCGTAGTTTTTCGCGACTTTATTAAGAAAAAGGAATACTAACTTTTGTCGGGGGATGAACAACTGCTGCCAGAACGTGTGGACCCCTCAAAAGTGGAGGCCTTCACGGAAACCGCATCGACGAAGTCACCTGCTCCGACCATCAGTCGTCCAAATACCGCTGGACAGAAGGATACCGCTCCAGTCAGCAAGGAAGCACAAAAATATGAGTATGCTAACTCAGTCAAATTTCCTGCTTTATGGAGATAACTTTTGCTAGCCTTACAATTTAGCATCATCACATGTACTTGCGTCTGCGTTCGAGTCAGGGCGGATAGCTCTTTTAGTCTCTTGACAATATTATTTATCAGCCTACTTATTAACGTTTTCAGTAGTAGGTTACGAATTGGTGCAGCTACGCAATTTTCGCTTTTTGTGGAGTTTCATGCTATCATTGACTATTCGACGGGACAGTAGTTTCACATAACTCTTTTCCCAAGCCTTAATGGATCTTTCTCTATGCTGCCAGGTTCCCTTCGTTATATTCAAACGGAAGAAGGGAATATCTCGAATGTTCAAATTCGAGGGCATCTGGATAGCTAAACAGCCTTCTGACGAGGGGCTAAGAGACCCCAGCTTTCCTCACATATGCTGGGATGATTCCGTTAAGAATTTCTCAAGAAATTTTGGGAGCAGTACGGCCAACGGCAAATAAAGCGACTTCTTGGAATGAAGACTGGCAACAACAACGGAAGTAGCAGTGGAATCACTTCGGATGCACCTTCTGAGGAGGTCTCGAACAGTTAGTTCTATCCAACGTGGCTTCAGCAGATGGATCCACAATACCTGCATTGGAAGTGGGGTGTCATCTTCACGGATAATGCCGGTTTCGAGTGACTTTAAAATCGGTCTAAGCTAAGGAGATAATCCTCAGGCATTTTCATTTTCTATTTAGTCCTTTCTATACCTTGTGGTCTACTTTACTGTCCCTCTGCCGGGGAATGCACACTACTTCTTTTCATTCCACCTATTGGATGTGGCCATTTCCTCCAAAACATTGGCCACCATTGTACAATCGGTTACACAATGAAAAACAGGTAGATCAAAATTTACTGTGTTCTGGTAGCTTGGTGCATCACGTAGTGGTCTAGT
>JADWOT020000764.1:0-10355 GCA_036345935.2 Taenia hydatigena | reverse complement strand
GTAGGTCATATCTAACACCCTGTTCCACTGACCTCCATCGTGTGGGGGGCTAATTTGGTGGAATCCCAACTCTTTTTGAGGTATTTGGACTGACCGTAGGGCTCAATATTTTCGATATGTAACCAATACTGAAAAGAGAGTATTTTCTCTCAGCCAACGTGGATGTGCATTCTCCACATCCTTTTCAATCAACACTGGCTGGCCTTATTTCATTTAGGTAGTCGCTGTCATGGGTAAAGTCATTTAAGGGAAGGAGCTATTTTCTAAACCTTTAAATTACTTTTGAAAAGATTTATGATTGTTTAAAGCATTTTTTAGCCTCCCAGTGTTCCTGTCCACGCGATTTTAACCCAGCCATGCTTCGCTTTATTTGTCACATGCAAACAGAAGCCGCGATCTTTTGGCTTTTGGCCATTTGAAAAGTGTGGCTGCGACCGCATTTGTGTTTTTTGAACACGTGATACCCTGTCCGAGCCTGTTGCACCTTTTTACGGGGGTGTGAGTGTAGTAGATGGTGACCCAGGCCTAACGTGAGTTTTCTGCTCAAAATTGGCTTATCAAACCGATGTGACTGGGTCATTACATGGTAATGCAAATCCTGCCACGGGGGCGTGACTTTGACCGACATGAGTTTGGTCGTTTGCTAGGCGCGAAGCTGATGAAATTGCAGGCCATGTGGTTAGAGAAACTTAATTCATTGCAAAATGTCTGAGTTTGAGACTTCAGTATTTGTAGCATAGCAGCGTTAGTCACAGCCTTGAAGTAATGCTTCCGTTGGCTGGAAGAGGCAGACCTCGGTCCATAGACCTGAGAGGTTCTTGTCGAGATAGCAAACGCCCTCAAAATTTAGTTCGCGGGTAACCTGAGAGTCTTTGAAAGCGATTGAGCAGATGCCTACTACTTTTATCCTTCTGGACCTTTTGAAGAATTCCTGACTTATACGGCTGTTAACGTAACAAATGCTTGTCTATTTCAGCTCGAACTGACAGTCATTTTGACTTCAGTTGTGATCAACCTTTACACTGCCATTGCGTTCAATTTCTTCCGCAAATTATACACTAAAGAGGAGGACGGGGAGAAGGAATACAAGTGTAGCAACATATTGACTGTGAGTGCTTTCATCGCCATACTTCTCTCGTTTCTTTTTTTTTCTGCGCAACAAACGCTATTTGCTTTCTCCCTTTTTCTGCTCTCTAGTGTTTCGCCTTCCACCTCCACATGGGTCTACGAGCGGGTGGTGGAATTGGCGATGAGATTAAACCGCCCGACGGTGATGCACATGAAGCACTGCCGATCCTCTTTGAAATGTCATTCTTCTTCATTGTCACTATCATCCTCCTCGCGATTATTCAAGGTTTGTGTCTCCGCACTCTTCTCTTGATTAGATTATTGGGAGAACAACGGATAGGCCTTTGAAGTTATGACCATTTCCATTAATGAGTAGATTCAAACCACCCTGTTCAATTGGTGCTTTGTCATCTACCCAGGTTTAATGTGGTTTTCGTTTACAAATTTTTACCACACGAAATCCACTTTGGTAAGCGTGGTCGAACCAGTCGGATGTCTTGTTGTCTTCTCCATTTATCAAATAATTGCTCATCCTATGAGGAATCAGAGGTTTGGCCTCAATCGCACTGTTTAATTTAGTGGAAAATTGTCCACTGAAGTCTCCATTTTCAAGAGGCAATCACAGCTGCGCCGTTCGGAAATTACGTCGAAAGGCGTTTTCTTCTGCCTTGGTGATACAAGAACGATGTAGCTTTTGCCAGAGCAAGGTACGATGTCTCGCAATGGTAAAACGCTGTTCGGTATGGCCTCTGGTACTTTGGGCATGTCTAACAGCTCTCCTGGTGCCTTTCATTTGAAGGGTTACCATTCATCTATACCTCCTTCATGCATTAGTTTTGCTGATTAATTTCAGATAGACGCATTAAAAGAGATGTGGTGTCCGAGTCGCCGCCCCCTCCCTAGGGATGGGTCTGCCAGCTGCCGGAATGTACTTGCCCATGCCCACCCGCCGACCTTCGGGTTTCTACTTCTGTTAGAGCTTGGATTAGGATCCATCAGATGAAGTCAGGATTTTTACTTCGATTAATAAGACGTGAATAAGTTTAGATGGACCTTTTGGGGATGCTTGGAAGGACTGGCAATCATCACCGGAATTCGGTGAGGTCGATGACCGAACCTACGCAAATTAGTTTGTGGAAATGGCAATAGTGCTAGATGATGCTCAAAGTTCCTGATTAAAAACAGATTTTGAAACGAGTTGCACAAATTTGTTTTTCTCTCCTTTCAGGAGGACATGGAGTCCAAGTGCTTCATCTGTGGCATCGGGAAGGGGTACTTTGATGCCACTACACATAGCTTTGATCGGCACGTGGAACGCAAACACAATTTTGCTAACTACACGTAGGTTTATTTGACTCCATGAGCAAAACAATCAGGGCTTAGCTGATTCGACCGAACGAGCGGTGCCTAACACGCAAGGCTCGAGCCATCTCTTCAGTCGAATCCGACTAAGCTCCGTGTTATCGTGACAAATAGTCAGTTAGCCCACTTTTGAATAGAGAGACCCTCAGTCCTCCTCTCAGTTTGATTGTCATCAAAATTATGGAAGGAGGGGAAGGGGACCGGGGCAGCGCTTGACAGCGATTGTTGTGTTCTTTGAAGTACTATTGGTCTCGTATTCTTATCATTCGATGTGTGTTTGATTATATGCCAATTAGATGGGTTTTTATACGATGTGTTTCATTTTTGATCGCACAGTTAATCTTCTCACCACTTGAGGTCATGTGACGCATGGATGGGTACGCGTTGTGGTCTATGTCCCTTAATTAAAAGGCAGACACTTCTGCCTTTTGTAGCTACTTCCTCATGCATATAATCAACAAACCCGGCATCAAATTCCCCGGTCAGGTGGGTTTGCACATACAATGCTGTTATTTTTGTGAACTCTTGTTTTGCGCTAGAGGTGATGGATTTGCTGCTGTGATTAGCATGACCTCTGACCGCTGCGCCATGAACTCGGTGTCCGATTCTGCATATCACAGGCCGGCCAAGCGGCAGAGAGACCTGAATTAGAACGTTGAGGTGTGTAGAAACCTCAGAACGGATAGTTTGATAAATGGCTGTGAAAATCGCCGTCATCGCTCAGGCCTTGAATTTCGTGATAGATGACGGCTCATGGTTGTAGACTTTCCAGGCTTAATCGTGGATAATGCTGTGCTGGCATGACTTCATCCCTCATGAATCGGACTCAATTCCGACGCTTAAGCACGACATAACGTCATTGGGAGTAGTTATTTTGACGCGACTGATGATCTCTGGAGGTTTTTGCATTCTTTAGGAGTCTTACGTGTGGGAGCTATATCAAAAACGCTGTCTGGACTTCTTTCTCATCAGAAACTGTTTCCGCAAGCAGTACGAAGAGGAGTAGCAATTAAAGTAGCAGCGAGAGATGCCTTCACACCCAGAACTTCAGATGTCGCCTTTCGCAACAACTCTTTCTTTCATTCACATTTGCCTCCCTACGTGTAAAACTGGTGCAGAGAGCAATACTCCGACGCCTTGCATTTTTTCAAGTTGGCTCCTAGCCCTTCTTTCCTTCATTTTTATTGCTCGTCTATGTAACGCCTCTCATTTGGGGAGATACACTCATTACTTAATCTTGGTGGATTGTTTCTCTTTTTATTGGAATCTAGCTAAAGCCTGGTAGGGTGTCAGGGTTACCATTTAGAAAGGCTGATCTAAGTGTTGGCTTCCTCTCTCTCGAACTGGAACCAGAAGTCGGCAAGTTATGATTAGAGCAGGGCCACTCGTTGGATGGATCATGTTATGGCACTCCATCACTTCATCCATGGTAGATACCACATCCAGAAAGAGAGGGGTCGCGGTGCCATAGTTGGGGGCCGCAGTTCTATAGCGCCTTCGCAGGTCAAAATAGAGCCGAAAAAACACGTTCAGCCAAAAGGCGACAAGTTTTATGAAAAAAGCTATAAAACCCAATGTAAATTGACATCTATTCGATTCGCGAGTTGATGATGAATTCGACCTTCCGGAAGGTATTTTCGGAGATTGTTTTGAGCATTATTGCAAATAAGCGGCTCTAGGTGGGACTGAGCAACAGAATTTAGACGCATTTGCAATGAAAAGCAACAGAAATACCTATTGAATGATTCAGGGAAGCATATAAATGAAAGATTGAGGGGAACAAAACCCTGAAATACATTAATGACCATAAAATGCGACCAAATAGAAATAAATTCAGCCCTGGATGCACCCGGCCACCAGGATGACAACCAATTCAACCCAATCCTCAAGATGGCGTTACTTTCAGCCTAAAGACGCCATTAGTAAAAGGATTACCTCCAAGAAGTTCCCAAATAAACTAGTAGCATTCTCAGGCTTTGGACGGAGAAACGAGCATCGAATTACCCCATTGAACAAAATAAGTCCTCTTACCCCAGACACTTACGATCAAACACCATCATGGCCTTGAGTTCGATCCGGGGGCTACCCTAAATTGATCCAACGATACATTTAAACCTGCTCTTAGTTAAAAAGGTTTTTAATTAGTAAAGAAGCCATTCAAAGTTGTGCGTTTGCCCCTGCTTATGTCGAGATGATTATGTACATCTCCAAATTAAGGCTAATTACAAGTCGACTGGTTTATTAGTCCTCTTCAGATTGTCTCTAATATTTCTGTTCAAAATTTGCCATTAAAATGGCACTATCACCCATAGCAGAAATTGATGCTCGCAATAAATGGTTGTAAGTGAGAAAATCGCCGCTTTATTTCTGATTTTCCTTTTTATTTTGCCTCCAGGCACCAAAATTGGACCCGGTAAGAACGAACCAAAGTTATTGTTCAAAAACCCAACAACTAAATTAAATACACCTTAAGTTGATCAAAAGTTTATAAATTTGGGCACAATTTAAACCTTTACTTTGAAATTTGTGGCTTAAGTACTGACCTGAGTGTTTTTACTAACTCCTGAAAAAGCTAATTCTCCTCCAGTACTTTCCCACCGTCCACTTTCGTCATGCAAATTCCTGTCCCAGTATAGTCTACAAAATATTTGTTATTTCTTTATCAAGAAAAACTTGTAATCACCCTTTTTTCATTTCTTACTTTGTACAAGGGATGTATACAAATACAACGTTATCGACCCAAATTGTCAAGGGATTACACCTACACGTATTGTCGAAATTGGGTTCCAGAAAAGCAATTGCCTTACTAAGGACGAGTTTTAAGAACATTTTTAGCTAGCTTTAACATTAAAAACTTCAACGCTTTAATAACAGAGATTTTGGGAAGAACCTACTTAGATCTAGTATCGTGAGTTCATATTTTAACAAAAATGTATCTTACCCATTCGGATGACAGCTTGATTGATTTACATCTTTACAGCCTATTTGTTAATGTGTACAGGTGCTAATGATCCACTCATAATCCTCCATTTTGTTTCGGCTTCAAGGGGTATTCGATAGGAGGACAGGAAAAAATGCAAATTGCAGTCAGTCGATGAGGCGAATTTAAAAAGATCCAAAATGAAGGCAAACTGGTCGTCAAAATACGTAGCCTTTCAGACAAAATGCAAAAAAATAACGTAACCCACCCCGTTTCTAAACAGTCAACGCGGTCAAAGACTCACGAATCCTATTGGTGTGACTCGTAATTTGAGATTTTATTGGCTCTCACAGACTATAAATATGGTAAGTAATTCAGTCGAGGAAACAGTGCAGAACTTTTTGATTATCTATTCATCATGTCCAACAATGCAGTGAAAGGCCTTTTGGACCTACTCAGTCCAGAGCAACGCCAAAGTCTGGCATTGTCTGGTATTGTCTATCAAATTATTTCATCACTCTTCATGTTCCCCTCTGTTTGCATACCTTTGCGTCTCTAGCTTTTGTACTTTTATCACCATTTCCGTCCAGCTGTTGCCATGAGTTGAAGCTAGACTCACTTGCCATCCACTGATTACTTATTTGCATCCAGTCGAGTCAGCAGGGATGGAATCAAGCAAGACCCAATCGCATACTCAAAATAGCACACTCGACATGAATAAGCCCTTGACTTATATAAATTCGGAGACAATAACTAGACACATGCAGATGCACGTTTCCTTATTCCAATCGTTTTGCTTTTACAGGTGCTTTGAATGCGGAACGCCCTGTTGTACTCGAAGGAGGGACAAACCCAGATCCTCAACAGTCCGCCTTGTCGTCTATGTCATCTACCATGCAGCAGCAATCACAACAAGCAACACCTTCTACTTCACAAAGGGCGGAGGAGACGGTGTCTACTATGACTAAATTCCCTGTATTTTCAAGACCCAATCCTCCCTTCATGCACTTGCCACGAAACAACGATGAAGGCCAAATAAACCAACTGAGTCCTTTGCCATCGAAACGGCAAAAAATTGATGAGGCTACTTCCAATGAATCGGGTACATTTGGGTCGGCGCCTGTATTTCCTCTAAGCAGTTCCCAATCACCTAGCACCCCAAAGCCTGTACTACAACAGACATCTTGCATCGACTTGTCTTTGCCTACACAGCAAGGTGGAAGCTCAGGACAACCCCAAACTGACGCTGCGCTGCCACCCTTCCCAGCACTGAACTCCCTCCTTTTTAACACGTCGTCAGGATTACGGCAACAGCTGCTACAGTCACAGGTAGGGCAACCATTTTCAACGCCAAGTGCGTCTCAACAGCTTCCAGCAAGCATTTTCTCAATGCCAAATCACCTTCTACTTAAGCAGCTAGCTTCCAGCATGTCTACTCCTGATTCAAAATTCTTGACACTGCTAACCACGGAAGAGCCTCAGGTAAGCCAGACATTACCAGGGGCGCAGAGACAAGGCAGACGCAAGGTTCTCTTTACCCCGCACCAAATTAGTGAGATGGCCAAATGCTACAATCAGAAAAACTACCTCAATGCGGATGAATGCGAAGAACTGGCCCGGAGAATCAATTTGACGGGGACTCAGGTTAATCAAGCATTAAGTTGTTGAATGAACTTGTTTGATTGGCAACTATTAAGGTGTAGTGGTCAATTGTCTACGATCTAGTCGCCTAAACTTGTCATGCGTTTGACTTTTCTGTTAGGTGAAGAAATGGTTCCGGAATAGCCGCTACAAAACAAAGTTGGCCGGCAGAAAAATGTCTGGCAATGAAGTATGTGCAGCACAGCCGATGGTTCGTAAAATAGACGGAAGTGCTCCATCAACGGATTCGTGGGACAGCGGTCCCAGTGATAGTCTTGGAACTACTGGAAGCTCCCAATCACAACGGGACCCCCAACTGACATTGGTAGCGTCAAAGCAAGCCCCTTCAGGAGAAGGCGGCGATGTGCTGTCCGAGCAAAAGCAGCAATTTAGGGCACAAGCAAAGATGCTCGAAAATCAGCTTGCTGCTGAAACGGACCCATAGCAGGATGGTGGGGATGAGAATACGAGGAAATATGTGGAGCTGACAATGGGGGTTATTTGTCTTCTCTATGAAGTGTCTGCGGACTGACCTTGGCTGCCTTTCACGGAGTGGTTATGATGCTAGTGTTGTGATGGCAACAATTGTACATAACTTAGATTTCCAAAAATGGATGGATGAATTTTTCTTTCAAACATGTTCTCGTGAATAGCTATGGATGGGATTAGAAGTCGCTAAAATGAATTATTTTGGAGGCACACCAAGTCAAGTGTTCATATTCCATGCGGAAGTAATCTAGCAATAACTCGTTACCAGGCAGTAGAGCACATTGAAAATGGAGTGTGGTTGGATGATAGGCCCTACGGCTAATGTTACCATCCAGTCAATATGAAGGACTAGTTATTTTTGATGCTATTATGGTCAAATAATTTGGTTGTAACTCATTTCATCTGCCCTACAGCTTAGATTAAACATGGAAATGTTTAGGGCCGGATGTAGGGCACAGTTCAACATCACAGGCAGATCTCGAGTTCGGTAAGCAGGTTGTAGCCAATCAAAGGTCTAATGGTTGACACGTTTACAGAAGGCAAATGTGATAATGCAGGCAAGAAGGAAGGTGGATGCTGTGTTATCCCACTAAGGCATGGGAATCCATTCAACTCAGTACCATTATTTGTACCTTCCTACTTTTTCTCTCGCAGCAGAGCAATTTATTACCTTGCTTCTACCGTTTTGGAGGTTAGAGTCCACGCAGGGCGATGTGCCACATACAGAAGCGATGACAACGCTCAACCCATGGAAGCGGTCCGGATTAATGTCCATCAGATTTAGTTCAACTTTTCATGCCGCTTTCAGAGCCTATAGGATGGTTCACTTTCCGATATTCCCTTTTGCATGGACAGAAATGGCTTGATCAGTACCTTACAGCCAACACCTCACGAATCTCACTGCCAACACGCAGCTCAATACTGCTTCGATTAACCTTGCTCCTACCCAAAACACCCATAGATTGGTGTCACCCAAACTGGGTTCCAGCAAATGAAGTTGCGGAAGAGAGAGATAAGCAGTGAAGTTTGGTCATGTGAACAAATACCAGTGTCTATCTATCGAAAGGGTAGAGCAAACCTCTACACAGAGCATGAAACACGTTTTGAATGCCCTCAACATCCACCTCTTCTCTCAACTGATCCATCATTTGACCGCGGTAGCTCGAACATGAAACGCTTCTCGTTTGAGTTAAAGACACCGCTAAAACTGAAAACTGCAACATTTCAACTCTAGTGTCAGCACAAATCGCCTTCGAGGTAAACGCTTTCAAGGTAACTGGAGTACAGCAGTAACCTCAATTAGTCACCATCATGCAGCATTGCCGCTTTTATAGAGCTAACTCATACCACATTAAATAGACATTCGACAGCCATCTCTAGCGGATCGCCCTCCCTTCACTTCAAGTCAGCGGTCTTGGAAGGAGTGAAGGGTGCGACCGATAGCCAACACACGCCCACTCCCTCCCCTCATCACTGTCATCAAGCTGGACAAAACTTAGGTTCTGGTCAAACGATAAGGAAGGAATAATGACGTATCAGTTTGATAGCTTTTTTGAACGCATGGGATTGTGAATGGCTGGCTCGATTTATCCATGGATGTCTTTAATTTCAGCACCAACCGCTTTGTGATTGCTGACTGCGTGCGTGGGATGTGTGACTGGTCTCTAAACCATGCCGGCACACTCTAACGCAATCCATATGCCAATAATACATTTTCTATCTTTGTTTTATACCATTGCCGTCTTTAGTGCCGTGAAACAGTGTAGTGGAAATGATATCTGCTAAATGCATCACAAGCCACCAACTGGGTTAGTTAAAATGAATGCAAGAGATGGAGAAGAAAGAGAGCGCATTTTGAATTCCAGTAGTATTCACGTCACACACATTGGATAGAGTGTGACCAGCCAAAACGCTCGCATCACTTCCGCTGCAACACTGATGCTTGGCGTATCGTCTGGGCGACAAACTAGGTATCTTCAGCATAAACCAACCAAAGGGGCACTAAGTTGCACAAGGGAACAAATATTCAAGAGGGCAAGCAGCTTAGTTTGCTGAGCCATCAAAGAAGACGTCGCCAATCATATTTGAACTGATTATTAGACTTCACAAATTGTCTTTCAATCTCTCCAATTTCTATAGGTACGTCGTTCCAAAGGCCAAAGGCAGAAACTAGCTTAAGGATATCAAAAGAAGAGATATGTATTTGCAATAAGGGGAAAAAGGGAAGAGCTTAGAAGCAAAGCCTCAAAAGTGAGGAATGGAAAAGTTCCTGCTGCAGTGATGAAGTAATCTTCTCATAAAATGAGGCCAGTAGGACCCTTCTTCGCAAAGGTTTCACTTCGATTGTTTCCGGTAAGGTACCGCACATTTACTAGCAACGCAGAGAAAATTTGAAATCCCCTTTGCACATTGACCACTCGCCGCCACGGTATCTGACAACACTGATCCACCTTAGAACAGTAGCCACACCATGAAATCTGGTGGTCCATCAGGACTAACTCGTACCCTATTTAGCGAATATCATGTCATTTAGAAGGTATTTTAATCCTCCTAACCATTGCACGGGACATGCGTCAGCACTTGGTGGTGGTCGCTACATTAGCAATAGTTTTGTGGCCCGCTACAGCTACTCTGTGAGCATCTGGGGACAGCTGCGTTGTGCATTGAAGGAGCTTACATCAGGAGCTGTCTAAAGATCAAGGAGGAGGCCATGGTATCCACGAGGAGTAAAACGGAGAGCTTCGTCATCGAAATTATCACACCGCGCATCAGTCCTGTGAAAAGAGTTGAATCCGAGGTAGGGAAAGAGGCATAGCAATGAGAATTGTATGAGAATTCGCCATTTTGTGTGCAACTGTGGTGATGCGAATTTGAA